>PIJE02001142.1:69701-96668 GCA_002895965.2 Coryphaenoides rupestris | reverse complement strand
TCTGGATTTATTATCCGATCACTATAGTGTGTGATGACAAAAGAGAGGAAACACACGTGATAGAGAGAGACAGAGAGAGAGAGAGAGAGAGAGAGAGAGAGAGAGAGAGAGAGAGAGAGAGAGAGAGAGAGAGAGAGAGACAGAGACAGAGAGACAGTGAACGGTGAACGGGCGGTCTCACCTCGGCCGCAGTCCCCCCCCCTGAAGCCCAGGAAGCAGTGGCAGGTGCCGGCGATGCAGTCCCCGTTGCCGAAGCAGTTGCTGGGACAGTCGTCGATGGACTCTGCAACGGAGAGGCAGCAGCAGGGGGTCAGGCTGAGTGACAGCAGGGACACACGTCCATCCTACGCACCGTTGCTTATTCTCCCCAACCCTGACTCACCCCTGACTCACCCTGACTCACCCCCCACCCCCTCCCACCATCATGCTAATGTCCGCCTCTCTGCAGCCCGGGCCGCGCTGTTAATTTCACGGCAAGATGTTTCGCAAGAGTTTTCCAAATGTGTTCAAATCAATTGGTTTGGCGGGGACCAATCAGAAGCGGGGGAAATGGGCTCTGAAGTGGGCTTGTTTATTGGGTGGCAGTGGGCCGCGGGCCAACGCTAAGGACCGTCCAACCAGCGCACAGCGACTCGATGGAGGGGTGTGTGTGCGTGTGTGCGTGTGTGCGTGTGTGTGTGTGCGTGTGTGATTTCACGAGCAGGCTGGTTTTTATTGAGCGATGCAGGCGGGGGAATGAGAGAGTTCACTGACTTCGCTCACGTCTGCGTCGTCTGTCGACTGAATCATGTTTATTTCATTATTTTTGTCACATCGTGATTATAGTCATCGCTCTCCGGCAAAATGTTGGAGATATTTTTGATGGTTTTGTTCCCACCATTGTTATCATCTATAACTTTCTCTCTCGACTCTGGAGAGGTTGCCGGAGACAGGGCTGAGCAGACACAAGGCTGTTTTCTGGTGCCGGGACTCGTTCCCACGGCGATGACGTGACGTCGCCATGGGAGCGACGACCACTCAACAGCAGCCATGTTTGAAACCCAAACCCAAGCCCAAACCCAAACCGGTCCGCAGAGGGTTCGGACCGCGGACCTTCTGAAAGCAAGGACTCCAGACCAGAAACCCTCTCGAGAGAACAGGAAAGCGCCAGAGAAACGGGAGACAAAGCACGAGTAACACACACACACACACACACACAGTCACGAACACAAATGTCAACTAAATATAACAGACACAGAAACCCACGCTTACACTCTCTCTCTCTCTGACTTATTTTCAAGTCAACAACCACCACAGCTTGGAATCCGGGAACATTTTTCTTAGTTAAAAAACAACACATTTCTGGAGCGCAACGGGATCCCTTTCAGTGGGCGGGGCTCTGAAACGGGACGCTGAGCGACGCATTGAAGCCCAAATGGTGCGGAAAAGTATTCAGTCGTTCTCGCCATTGACTCCTCGCTGCGCCGCCTCGGCTACGAGGTGGAACCGCGCGGACAAAGGCGGCCATTGTTGCTCACCGGAGAGCGGAGAGGACCGTAGAAGGAGCCTCACTCTGCACTCAGGACGAGAGAGAGACATTACAGCGACATACGTGGAGAGACTGGGAGAGAGAGAGAGACATTACAGAGACATGCAGGGAGAGACTGAGAGAGCGAGAGAGAGAGAGAGAGAGAGAGAGAGAGAGAGAGAGAGAGAGAGACATTACAGAGACATGCAGGGAGAAACTGAGAGAGAGGGAGAGAGAGAGAGAGAGAGAGAGAGAGACATTACAGAGACATGCAGGGAGAAACTGAGAGAGAGGGAGAAAGAGAGAGAGATTACAGAAACATGCAGGGAGAGAGAGAGAGAGAGAGAGAGAGAGAGAGAGAGAGAGAGAGAAGAGAGAGAGAGAGAGAGATAGGAGAGTCAGGTCAGCTAACTCACTCTTTTGACTTTCTATTATTATTCTTGAAGTATCATGTACACTATTTTTGATTTGTGATACCTTGAACTGTTGTGTTTAGTTGCTGTAATGTTGTTAAATGTCATTTTTGTTGTTCTTTTCTCCTTCTGTAGAGCACTTTGTAACCTCGGTTTTGAAAGGTGCGATATAAATAACATTTCACTTACTAACTTACATTACAGAGGCATGGAGAAAGAGAGCGATAGAGAGACATTAAAGAGACATGGAGGGAGAGAGAGGGGAGACAGAGGCATGGGAGAGAGCGAGAGAGAAAGAGAGAGAGAAAGTGCGAGAAAGAGAAACATTACCCAGGTGTGAATGGAGAGAGGGCAATACAGAAGCAGAGAGAAAGAGAGAGAGAGAGAGAGAGGTAGTAAGAGAGAGAGAGAGAGAGAGAGGGAGAGGGAGAGAGCGAGAGGAGGGTGGGTGAGAGAGAGAAATCTCAAACAGAAACATCAGTGAAAATGTATGAGACAGAAAGAAAGAGAGAAAGAGAGAGCGAGCGAGCGCAGAGAGAGGTCGTCAGGGAGTGGAATAAAAAGAGCGAGAGACAGATGCGTAATATGAGAGAGAGAGAGAGAGAGAGAGAGAGAGAGAGAGAGAGAGAGAGAGATAGAGAGCAGGTGTTGAGAGGTAGAGAGGTGATGCTGTGTGGATGGGAGAAGGATGGAGAGATGGAAGGATGGAGGGGGAGGGGGGATGGACACTTCCTCTCAGCCCCCTGCAGAGCACAGAGGAGGACTGGGGAGGGTCCCGGGGAGCCGCGTGTGTGTGTGTGTGTGTGTGTGTGTGTGTGTGTGTGTGTGCATGTGTCTGTGTTTATATGAGAGAGAAAGATAGAGAGAGAGACAGAGAGCGAGAGACAGCTTGAGAGAGACACACACAGAGACAGAGTGTGTGTGTGTGTGTGTGTGTGTGTGTGTGTGTGTGTGTGTGTGTGTGTGTGTGTGTGTGTGTGTGTGTGTGTGTGTGTGTGTGTGCGTGAGTGTGTGTGTGTGTGTGAGAGAGAGAGTGTGTGTTTATCAGTGTGTGTGTGTGTGTGTGTGTGTGTGTGTGTGTGTGTGTGTGTGTGTGTGTGTGTGTGTGTGTGTGAGCATGTGTGTGTGTGTGTGTGTGTGTGTGTGTGAGCATGTGTGTGTGTGTGTGTGTGTGTGTGTGCGTAGCAGCGGGGACAAGTCATTTGCATATCCGGAGCTGAGCTTAAAAGTCAAGAAGTGAAGGCGGCAGCGGCAGCGGCAGCAGCAGTCAGGCCGGACCCCAACCAGCAGCCCGCTCCCCTCATGAAGAATATAAAGATACAGACCATGAATTAATAATGGAGAAATACTACACACACACACACACACACACACACACACACACACACACACACACACACACACACACACACACACACACACACACAGCAGACATGGCGACTTCTTACTCTACTCTCCAGTAACTTAGCAGACTGTTACCCAAGCGACTCGCGGGGTCTTCTGATCCAGTGCATTAACCAGCAGGCCGCGGGTCACGGAGTCTCCAGACCCCGAGGAGACCTCCAGGTTGGACCAGGACGAACGTCCCGGGGTTCAAACCCGGAACCTTTCGGGGCCTATCCGCTAGACTACCCTGCAATCTGGCTGCTATCCCTGTCCACCGTGGCTCGAGGTGGTCGCAAGTTACCGCCCTCTCCCTCCACTCCTCTCTCCTCCTCTCCCAGTCTCACCCTTCTCTCTTCTTCTCTCTCCTCCTCTCCCCTCTCTCCTCTCTGCTTCTCTCCCCTCCTCTCCTGCCCCTCCTCCTCTCCGCTCTCTCCTCCTCCTCCCTTCTCTCCTCCTCTCCCCTCTTCTCTCTCCTCTCCTCTCCTCTCCTCTCCTCTCTGCTTCTCTCCCCTCCTCTCCTCCCCCTCCTCCTCTCCGCTCTCTCCTCCTCCTCCCTTCTCTCCTTCTCCCCCTGCCTCTCCTCTCTCCTCCCCTCCTCTCCCCTCCTCTGTGCTCTCTCCCCCTCCCTCTCACCTCTCCTCTCTCCTCCTCTCCTCCTCTCCCCTCACCTCCTCTCACCTCCTCCCCAGCAGCAGTGGGCCAGCCCATAAATCAGTGAATCAAACAGGGTGTCATTGAGATCCATGAGGCGTCGGCGCCAGCAGGAGTGTGATGGACTGGAGGCTGGCGGAGCACAAGCTGCCGGGGAGAGGGCTCGCCGCTTTAACCACCGCCCGGCTCCGCCCATCCTATCTGCTCACCAGCAAGGGAGAGAGATAGAGGGAGGAAGGCAGGGAGGAGAGAGATGGTAGTGGTGGATGTGGTGGAGGTCAAGGTGGAGGTGGATATGGTGGTGGTGGAGGTGGTGGTGTTGCTCGTGGACGTCGTTGCAGAAGGGGGCGTGGCCTGACCCTGTGCAGTACGTCGGTACTCACAAAAGAGGCCTCTCCATTTTAACCGGATGAATAACAAACCCCTCACACTGCACAAGATGTTTCCTTGATGGAAACCAAAGAAAGTCATCCCTCTCTCTCTCTCTCTCTCTCCCTCTCTCCCTCCTTCCCTCTCTGTCTGTCTGCCTCTCTTTCTCTCTCTCTCTCTCTCTCACCACCAGACACACACACACACACACACACACACACACACACACACACACACACACACACACACACACACACACACACACACACACACACACACACACACACACACACACACACACATACACACACACACAGTCAGGGATAAAAAAAAAAAAACTCATTACAGTTGTCCAGAAACAGGGACAGCAGGCTGCTTCTCATGTGTTTCTGCAGCTCTCGGGCTGCACTGTCTGAAGGTCAGCTCTATCCCGGTCGGCTCAATACGACCGAGGCAGTCGGTGAAATTCAATTTCTGCTGAAGGGCACTTAAGCAGCGACCCATTTAGGAGCCGCCTCTCTCCCTCCGTGCTGCTCAGAGCTGATCAAACCGCCGAACCCGCGACCCGCAGTGGACCCGATGTGCACCCGCTGTGGATCCACTGCGGACCCACTGTGGTCCCACTGCGGATCCACTGTGGACCCACTGTGGTCCCACTGTGGACCCACTGTGGTCCCACTGCGGATCCACTTCAGATACACTGTGGACCCGCCGTGAACCCACTCCCGTCCCGACCGGCTGTCCACACACAGGGGGCGACACCACTACACCCTGGTCACTATGGTAACACTCTGGCATCCGGGGTTACCGTGGTGTTATTGGGGTCTGGGGTTACCCTGGTTACGAGGCTAAAACCCTGGCTACCATGGCAACGCCCTGGTCAAAGTAGTAACGCCCTGGCGACCATGGAACACGCTTACTACGGTGACACCGTCGCCGCCATGTCGACACCCCGGCTGCCATAGCAACACCCCGGCTACCGCGTTTGAAACCCTGGTTACCGTGACAGCACCCCGGCTGCCATAGCAACACCCCGGCTACCACGGCAGCACCAGGCCCGGATACCACATGAAATCCATCTCCATCTCCGTCCTGGTTGCCACGGTGATGCCATCGCTTGAGCAGAGTCCCCTTCTCAAGATGCGAGTTGTACTAAAAACTGAAGTACTAGCGCTGGCACTGCAGAGGAGAGGGGTGAGGAGGAGGAGGAGTCTCGGGGAGGGGGAGGGGGGAGGGGGGGGGGGAGTGTTGGGTCTCATCGATCGTCCCGGTGCGGCCCCTCCTGTCACAGATGGGCCGCGGTCCCCCGTCGGCCCAGAGCTTTAATTACAGGGCAGGGGAGCGTCCCACTGCAGCTGTCCCCCCTGTGAGACACCACACCTGGCCGTCGCACACACACACCACCTCTTCCTCCTCCTCCTCCACACACACCACCTTCTCCTCCTCCTCCTCCACACACCACCTTCTCCTCCTCCTCCACACACCTCCTCCTCCACACACCACCTCCTCCTCCTCCTCCTCACCACACAACCTCCTCCTCCTCCTCCACACACCTTCACCTCCTCCTCCACACACCACCTCCTCCTCCTCCTCCACACACCTTCACCTCCTCCTCCTCCTCCACACACCACCTCCTGGGGCACGGTGGCACAGTGCTTGCACTGCTGCCTCACAGCAAGAAGGTTCTGGGATCGATTCCCGCCTGGGGCGCTGTTGACTGTGGGGTGCCCAGGTGGGTGATCTCCCGGCCTTTCTGTGTGGAGTTTGCATGTTCTCCCCGTGCTCCGCGGGGTCTCCTTACGGAGTAAAAGAACCCCAATTAAAAACATGTGAAGATCGCCTCTCCTGTCCACATCCCTGACCAAGATGTGGACGTACAACCTGGAGCTGTTGGTCCCCGGGCGCCGTCAAAATGCCTGCCCACTGCTCCTGGCTGCCCCTGGAGGGACAGCAGGATGGGTTAAATGCAGGGGGAATTTCCACGGCCGCCACTTCCCGCTGTGTGTGTTGTGTGACCACTATGTGTGGATTAATAAAGATCATCTTCTTCTTCTTCTTCCTCCTCTCCCACCACCTCCTTCCTCCCTCCTCCTCCACCACCACCTCCTCCTCCTCCTCCTCCACACACCTTCTCCTCCTCCTCCTCCTCCTCCACACACCTCCTCCTCCTCCTCCACACACCACCTCCTCCTCCTCCTCCACACCTTCTCCTCCTCCTCCTCCTCCTCCACACACCACCTCCTCCTCCTCCACACACCACCACCTCCTTCTCCACACACCTCCACCTCCTCCTCCAACACCACCCCCAGGGGTGACACCATTACCACCTTCAGGTGACACCACCACCACCTTCGGGTGACACCACCACCACCTTCGCGTGACACCACCACCACCTCCAGGGGGGACGCCACCACCAGGGGTGAGGTCGTCCGTCGAGGGCCACACAGGCCACACACACACACACACACACACCGGACTGTCTGCAGGGTGGTGGTGGTGGTGGTGGGGGGACAGAGATGTCCTTCCCTCCCTCCCTTCCTCCCTGATGTATGTAAAGCAGATGTAAATTGGATCACCGCCGCCATCACAAACGACACAAGCAGGAGGCTACAATCACACGATGAATTGTATGCAAATGTCGTCTCCCCAGAAGCTGGACCACTAATTCCCCCAGTAGACGCTGGGCCAGATGACTGTGTTATTATTATTATGATGATGACATCTCAGAGCCACCGGTCACCAGCCTGGCGGGACGCCGCGGCTTAACTTCTGCTTTTATGAAGATACTCGCCGGCACCCTTGATTAACCGACTCTCTCATCAACGCTCTCTTAGACTAGCTCACCGCCGCGGTCCATAGCTGCAGCTGTCAGGACGCATCGCGCGATGATCAGATTAAGTCGCGACCACGTTGCTTGAGAAGCAGCACAGAATGGTTTAGAGCAGCGTAGCGTAGAGATCTTATGCCGCAGTGGCATGTAGCGTAGCATAGCGTAGCGTAGCGTTATGCGCTAGCAGAGAGCCATGGAGCGAAGCCACGCTTAGCACCGTGTCATTTAGTGTAGCGTAGCTTTGCATAGCTCAGAACCACATACTGTTGGCTTGGCTTTTGCATACATTTACATTTACACCACATTTACATTTATGGCATTTGGCAGCCGCTTTTATCCAAAGCGACTTACAAAGAGTACATTGGTTGAAGGAGACAATATATCACTGTGGTACATAAAGATAAGAATAGAGCAGGTTTCAAGCATTCATATGCAAGGTTAATAGAACGAGTTTCATAATTGCTACGTAGCCTGCATAATAGCTGGATAAATTCTATAAAGTGACATCAATTATATAATTATACATATTAAGTTACATATATTATATAACTAAAGTTGCATATATTATATAAATCATATCGAGTTATGTGGGGTTTTAATAAAAGGCAATATTGAAGATGGGTGGCAAATTAGTTCGGTGGGCTAAGGGGTCAGTAAAGCCCTGTGAGACCGAGAACTGTGCTCAAGGGCCTCTACAAATAAAGTTGCCTTGAATTGACTTGAGACCACAGAAGAAGAAGAAGAAGAAGAAGAAGAAGAAGAAGAAGAAGAAGAAGAAGGCGATGGCGCTCACCGATGGCGGTGGTGAGGAAGGAGACGGTCTCGGTGTCCTTGCCGTCGTTGTACACGGCCAGGTGCCAGATGCCAGAGTCCATGTACTGGATGAAGCCGGTGTCGTGGGTGGAGGGGGGGGGCAGCAGGGGTCGCTGGATCCCCGCGGGCCCCTCCAGGGCGGGGGCATCCTGACCCAGCAGCCGCCTGCCGTCCAGGAGCTCCACAAAGTCAAACTGCGGGGGGAAGAGGAGGGAGAGAGAGAGAGAGAGAGAGAGAGAGACACCCACACACACAGAGAGAGAGAGGTGAGAGAGAGGTGAGAGAGGGGTGAGAGAGAGAGAGAGAGAGAGAGAGTGTTATTGTCATGTTGTGAAGTGTTTTGTCAACTCGGTTTTTTAAAAGGTGCCGCATAAAAAAACCATTGTTTTGTATGAAGCTGTGAAGTGTGAAGTGTGAAAGCATAATAATAACAACGACAAGCGACAACAGTAATACACGTTTTAATAAAATACACTTTATATTCCACACAGTGACGAGTTAGACATATGTGAGGAAGCAATATAGGACAGACTGAGGCTATAAATTCCACAGCCATTGAATTAGGTCCACATTCTGACCAAATAGAGATCCCTCGCTCACTCAGACGTGCGCAGGGAGTCTGGCATCTCTTTCAGGACATTTCAGCCTTTTAAAATTCCTCACTATTTACAACTCCTAGTGGGAAGAAAGAGACAGGGGCTGGGAGAGAGAGGCAGGCAGAGAGAGAGAGAGAGAGGCAGGGAGAGAGATGAGAGAGACATAAAGAGTGTGTGTGTGTGTGTGTGTGTGTGAGAGAGAGAGAGAGAGAGCGAGAGAGAGGGAAGAGAGAGACGGAGAGAGGAGAGAGTGGAAGAGTGACAGAAAGACGAGGCAACAGAGCAAGAAGAGACGAGGCCAGAGAGAGAGATAAAAGAAATGAGAGCAGAGGAGGAGGAGGAGGAGGAAGAGGAGGAGGAGGAGTTGGAGGGAGAGAGATGGGCAGATGGACGGAGAGCAGACAAGCCATTAAGAGGCACACACCAGGAGGGACGTCCGGGGCTCTTTACAGAGGCCGAGCAGCATTTGGCATTCGCCATTAATAAGTCATTGTACAGCACCGCCAGTGGCAGCTTGGCCCCGCCTCCGAGCACCACCACCACCAGCCTGGCCCCGCCTCCACCACCACCACCACCACCAGCCTGGCCCGTCCTCCATGCACCACCACCACCAGCCTGACCCCGCCTCCCAGCACCACAACCACTACCAGCCTGGCCCCTCCTCCATGCACCACCACCACCAGCCTGACCCCGCCTCCCAGCACCACCACCACCACCACCAGCCTGGCCCCTCCTCCATGCACCACCACCACCAGCCTGACCCCGCCTCCCAGCACCACAACCACTACCAGCCTGAGGCCGCCTTCCAAGCCACCGACCAGCCCAACCCACCACCAGACACTCGGGCCCTCCTCCATGCACCACCTACCCACCAACAGCCCTTGCCCCGCCTCCCAGCATCAACACCAGCACCACCAGCCATTCGCCCCGGACTTCCAGGGCACCAGCACCGGAGCCTCGGCATCCACCACCCTTCCCAACACCACCCCTGGCATATATATTCTTCCATTCTGTTGGAGGAGAACCTTCCCTTATTCGAAAGGGATAAAAACTTACCCAAAGGTCCCCCGTTCCAGACGTTAATAAGTCAAACTTCCCCCGAATCCCGTAACGGTGTAAAAGTGAAAACATTCTCTGTTCTGACCACTAACAGTCGGAGTTCCACACCCGTTTTCAACCGATCATAAAAGTCAAAGCCCTCCCCCGTTCTGAACGGAAAGAAGTCAATGGTCCCCCGTCTCTGGACGTTAAAAGTCCAAAAACCTCCGCATTCCGACCGTATAAAGTCAAAAGTCCCACCGTTCTGAGCTAAATATAAACAGTCAAAGGTCCCTTGTTTCCGTCCGTTCAAACGAGTTCAAAAACCTCTCTGTTCCGACCGATAAAAGTCCAAGTTCCCCCTGTTTTCACAGAAAAAAGTAAAAACCTCCACATTCCGACCGTTAAAAGTCAAATCCCAGCTTTCTGAGCTTAAAAAGGTCCCAACTAAAACTTATCTCGATTCTTTTCGAGATACGTTTTAGTTGGGACCTTTTTACGGAATAAAGAAAGTGAAAGTTAAGCGTTGCACAGACTGCTTTGACAGAGTTTGCCTCGCGACGACAGCGAGTCAATGCAATGCATAGCAAATGAGTCTGCGCTTTTTATCCGCATGACAGCGGGGATCTGGAACGCCGGGCGCCATGTTGGGTCCAATCAACCGGCACCACAACCACATACACGCGGCTCTCCTCGCCACGACTTCCCTGGCTGGATTATTTGCTCTGCTGTAAAAAAAAATATGAGGATGGGGGACGTGCGGGGGACCGGGCGCTCTATCTAATCTTTTGATAGAAAAATAAATCACATTGGACATTTATATCAAGTTCCCGGAGGACTCGCGCAGTCCGACGTTGGAACAGTTTTGTCAACAGACGGGAGCGTCTCGACTCAGGATTGGGCTGGGCCGGCGGCGTGCTGGTCAGGCGTGATTAATAGCGCGACATATTGGGATTCTTCTGCTGCACATGGACGGCAAATGAGTGGGCCAAGAAGAATGGTGTGTCCCTGCACTCTGCTGTCCTGGACGCACTGAGGCCTGTGAGTCATTGGCGTTGTCGAACGCTCCAGAGAGAGAGAGAGAGAGAGAGAGAAAGAGAGAGAGAGAGAGAGAGAGAGAGAGAGAGACGTGTGGAAAATGGAGTTCTTTGGACAACAAAGCGGGTGATTGGCGAGGCACGGGGAGAGCTCTGAAGTGGTCTGGATTCACTGAGCATGCAGGGAAATAACAGACAACTTTACTTTCCAAACGGCACCGTCTCCACTTATGTGCCGTATACAGGAGGACAATGGAACATACAGTACAGTACAGGGTGTGTGTGTGTGTGTGTGTGTATGTTTAAGTACTGTGTGTGTTTGTGTGTGTGTGTGTGTGTGTGTGTACTGTGTGTGTGGTGTGTGTGTGTGCGTGCATGCATGTGCGTGCATGAGCGTGTGCGTGCCCGTGTGTATGTGTGTGTCTGAGCCTCTCCCACCTGTCTGTGCGTAGGACATACAGTACAGTGTGCGTGTGCGTGTGTTTATTAAAGCACCGTGTGTGTGTTTGTGGTGTGTGCGTGCACGTTGTGTGTGTGTGTGTGTGTGTGTGTGTGTGTGTGTGTCTCAGCCCCGCCCACCTGTGTGTGCGTCGGGGGGAGTCCCCTCCTGCCGTAGATGCCCACCAGGGCGTCCTTGCTGAGGGACACGTTGAACTTGAGGTACATGGGGTGGTCCACGAACACCTGGGACCTCCAGAAGAAGCCGGGCGGCACCTGCTGGGCCACCTTGCGGCCCACGTCGATCTCGCCCATGTCGATGATGCTGTCGTCCATGAAGGAGCTGTCCAGCTTACCTGCGTGGCAGTAACATTAGCATCAACACCACTACATTTAGCATACATTCGCTAACATTAGGCATCAACTCCATTCCAGTTAGCGTACATTCAGCATCAACACCATCACATCACATGACATTACGTTTAGCATACATTCGCTCGCATTCGCATCAACACCATTACATTTAGCATACATTCGCTGATGTTAGCTGTTCCACACCCATTGCATTTAGCCTACATTAGCCGTCCCCAGCATTATATTTAGCATATATGCTAACATAAGCAATCAACAGCACTATATTCGTCAAACATTCGCCAGCATTAGCCATTAACACCATTACATTTAGCATATATGCTAATGTGAGCTATCAAAACCAACGGCGTCGACAACGTGACATTGAACACATACATCAATCAACAAACCTTTATTTACACATCAAAAATAACAGCACACAATAAAGAAATGACGATCGTTAATACAATGACGACTATTCTTCTTGCGTTCGTAACCACGGCGGAGGGGCGGCGGACTCGGAGGGAACATGTCTACATCTGCTCGGCCGATCTCACGGCCATGACACGGAGCGGAGCAGACACACGCGTGTACGCCAGGACCTCCCAGAACCCTCCACAGCACCGCCGCGCCTGTGTGTGTGTGTATGTGTGTGTGTGTGTGTGTGTGTGTGTGTGTGTGTGTGTGTGTGTGTGTGGGGGGGGAGGGGGAGGGGAGGTGACATGGCAGATGGCCGCCTCCTCAAAAGTGACATCAGAGCGGCGAGCGAGTTGAACGGAGTCGACAAGTGAACAGTCCCCGCCTCCCCGATCGGACCCGGATCGAGCCAAGACACGCACCGCCATGATACATGAGTCACACGGCACACACGCACACACACACACACAGGAACACACACACACACACACACACACACACACACACACAGGAACAACACACACACACACACACACACACACACACTGCTGCTGCTGGTGGTGCTGCACATGTGCGTGTGTGTGTGTGTGTGTGTGTGTCACGCAGTACGTGACACACACACACACTGCTGCTGCTGCTGCGGGCACATGGGCGTGTGTGTGTGTGTCTTTTTGTTCTCTTGTGAGAATATATGTGTGTTCCTGTGAGAGTGTGTGTGTGTGTGTTTCTGGGTAATCCTGCAAGTGTCCGTGGATGTGAATATGTGTGTGTGTGTGTGTGTGTTCCTGTGAGTGAGTGCGTGTGTGTGTTTGTGTGTGTGTGTGTGTGTATATGCGTATGTGTGTTCCTGTGAGTGTGTGTGTGTGTGTATTTTCCTGTGAGTGTGTGTGTATGAGTGTATGTGTATGTGTGTGTGTGTGTATGTATGAGTATATATGTGTGTGTGTGTGTGTGTGTGTGTGTGTGTGTATACAGTACATTAGCTTTGTGTTCATCAGTTTGTTTAAATAAATCATAAGCTGAGATCAGTGAGAACAGGCCTCATGGTTTAATAATGGCCTCATTGCTTTTATTATTTGGTGTTTCATATTTATTTAGTTATTCATGCGTCCAACATTTGTTTGAATCCAGCGTTAGCATCGCTGCGCTCCGAACACACAACGCATACCGTGCACGTGTACATGTGCATGTGAAACCTCAGTGTGTGTCTTGTGTGTGTGTGTGTGTGTGTGTGTGTGTGTGTGTGTGTGTGCGTGCGTGCATGTTCTGATGAGCGCTTCCACGTCGCGCGCGTGCTAGCCTCGTGTAGCGCAGCAGCACGCCAGGGAGCGCGCGAGCGGAGGAGGACGCTCCCTCGCCGCACACCTGCACCTGCGAGGCGTCTGGCTCACCTTGCTCCAGCGGTGGACTGATCATCCATGTGTCAGGTGACAGCCGCGGCGGCAGCGCAGACGGAGACTTATTTAGAAAGCTATGCCTATTGATTTCCCTTCAGCGGCGGCTGTCATGCCAGGACTGAACCCAGCGCCGCCTCCCCCTCCCCCTCCTGCTCCCCGTTAGCTAAGCACACAGCGTCGCTCTCCCCCCACCGCTAACCTAAACGAAGGCGACAGGCACCAGAGTCATTTATATGTTAATGGCGTGATCTTGCACCTATTGTCCTCCAGCCGCTCCGACTCGACCGCACGCCGGTACAATCTGGGAGGCCATTTGCTCGGGCGGTGGTGAGGCGGCGCGGAGTCGGTGGGGGGACGACAAAGATGGAGGCGTCGATGGTTCTCTCGCGCACGCCTTTCCCTTTCTTGGGCTGCCAGGAAACCGCGGACCGGAGCGGCGGAGATGAAAGGGTCACATGGGCTCCAGGCTAATCCCCTCCCCGCTCCCAGGATACCCAGGCCCCGGAAGCTGACCCATTTTCTTCCTCCAGGAACAAACAGAACCCCCCCCCCGCCACCCCCCCCCCACCACACACACACCACACACACACACACACACACACACACACACACACACACACACACACACACACACACACACACACACACACACACACACACACACACACACTTATTGCTGTTGGATTACAACGCACATCTCTGGACCCCGTCAAGACGTTGAAAACTGGACCATGGCGTCGCCACAGAGGAGCCGATCCAGCTCGGAAATGTCACTGGCAAAACTTCACGAAACTTCAGAAACTTTTTAAGCTTCTTTAAGCTTCGCCATTTTCCCGATTATTATGACAGAATTGTGTTGTGCGCGCGGGAAAAAAAAATTAAAACGCACCCAAACCGTACACACAAACTCAGATATAAACATCGATTGACTCTGGGCAGTTTTGCGAGATCTGGTGATATAATATTCATAATAATAACAACTTACCGTCATCCTTGACGCGGCGGCCGTGGACGTCCAGGCCGGTGTTGCCCAGCGGGGGCAGGCTGAGGTCGGTGGGCAGGGACAGGTGGCTGCTGTTGTCCTCCGAGAGCTGGTACAGCTGGCGGCTGGGCTGCAGGTCCCAGTTCAGCCCGAAGAGATGCATGGCTGCCCAGAGGAAGAACACCTCGTCAGTCATCAGCAGGCAACACATTCCCTTAGCCTGAGACCAACGTCTCCACGTCACAGCTACACGGTTACCGTTTACATTTACATTTACATTTAGGGCATTTGGCGGACGCTTCTATCCAAAGCAACTTACAAAGAGTACATTTGTTGAAAGAGAGCACAATACATCGCTGTGGTACATAAAGATAATAATAGAGCAGGATTCAAGCATTCATAGTTGCAAGGTTAATAGTATGAGTTTCATAATTGCTAGGTTGCCTGCATACTATCTGAGATAAGAGCAGACGTGCCATTCTGAGTGCATTACCAACATCTAAGAACATACAATATGCTAAACAATGCTAAGTACTATTAATAAAGCCAAGACATACAAACACGCAAGTTAGTGCTAGGATTAGGAGAGGGGAAGGCAGGAGTGGGTGGGGGGGTTATGCAGAGTCCAGGTGAACTCTGAACAAGTGGGTCTTGAGTCTCTTATACTACATACACAACCTGGAAGTGGCAAAACAACCCGAAACTTAACTAAAATGAGGTGGATAAAACGAGGTGTACCCCTAGTGGCGATATCCAGTACTGCCTTTGACCGTTACAAGCTCATTCCACCACCGCCACGGTGCCAGAAAAAGAGAGGAGTTGGGACTTGGCAGAGCGATGTTTGCCTGCTCTTAACGTTACCTCTGTGTTCCCGGGAGGGTGGGCAGGGGGTACACATTGTCATTTAGGCGTTTAGGTGTTTGTGGTGGTTGTTGTTCCACGGGACATCTGGTGGAGGGGTGGTCTGAGCCCCCCTGCAGCAGGGAGGACAACAACTAGAACAGCTCCACACGGGGGGGTGGTGGGGGTGCAGGGGGGGGGTGGTCAATGCTTAACGTCGTCTCACTTTGTTCCAGAAGTGCTGAGCAAGTAGACGCTCCCAACAGATAAATGCAGTCCTGACCCTGCAGGACAACAGCTGTCCGAACACAGCAGCAGCAGCAGCAGCAGCAGCAGCAGCAGCAGCAGCAGTACCCCCGCCTGACAACCAAACCCCCCCGTCCCCCCCGTCTCCCCCGTCTCCCACCACCAGACACCAACACCTCGTCTGCGTGCCCCCCCACCCCCCCCTCCTGTCCACTAATTCCTTTGCAAAGCGCCAGATCAGCACATGGAGCGGCGAGCGGCGGTTGAATGTGAGAACGGATCAAAAGCAGTAATATTGTGTGAAGGTTGACAGAGGGAATGTCCTCCGGAACAATAGCGGCGTAGAGGAGGAGGGGGGAGGTTCTGACCATGACAGATGACCAATAAGAGAATGGACAGGCGGCGCTTAGCGAGGCAAAAGCCACCTTGGAAGTTAGCGGTCAGCAGAAACAGGCCGGGGGAGATGCAATCCGGGCCATTTCACTGATTTGTCGGTCACTTAACGCTGACCCAAGAGCTTCATTATCACGCCGCGGAATTACCAGGAAACAACACTTTTTCCCCTCAAAAGACTTCGACTCTTCATCTGTTTGTTTGTTTATTTATTGTTTATTTGCTGATTTATTTATGGGTCTTTTGTTGCTTTCAATAAGCCCGATAAACTGCTCCAAGTGACCAACTTCTCGGCTCTCAAGTGACTTCTTTGACATTAAGACGGACAACAAAACCAATTGTCTCCCCCTCCTATCCTCGCCTCGACGCTCTGAGAGTCCGGGAACGTAAAGCAAACTCATTTGTTTGTTTTCCGGCGCCACTTGGAGAGAGAGCCACCTCCCTTATCACTGCACCCGCGGAAGAACACAATTCATCAGGACAAATGTATTATTTTCTCAAGGCAACAAAAAAAAGTGGGAAATAGATGCACATTTGGTATGTATAGCACAATGCAACTTCAACGGGTTTGTCTGTGTCTGTGAGAGCAAAGATAACTGAAATGTGAGAAGGTACTCCAAAGCTTCTATATCCCACAGCTATATATACAGTATATGTATATATCTATATATATATATACTGTATATACTGCAGAGCGGGGGAAGCCTCCGTGAGCCTCAGTGGCAGGATATCTAGCAGCTGCTGGATGGAGAGCTGACCAACACACACACACACACACTCTCTCTCTCTCTCTCTCTCTCTCTCTCTCTCTCTCTCTCTCTCCCAGACTTCCATCCATTACCGCTGGGCATGATAGGGAAAAACACACCTGATATATATAGTGTGTGTATGTGTATGTATTTTTTTTATATTATATATAATTTATATTATATACATACATACACTATACTAATACGTATATTAGGAGCAGAATAGAGTAGAGTAGAATAGTGTGTTTGTGTGTGCATGTATGTCTATGTATTTAATATACATATTAGTTTTAGTAGTGTTATGTACAGGTGGGTCGCCACGAGGGCAGAAGCAAAACCTTCATCTTTAGAAAGAAGCCCACGTCTCCATGTTAATTCATGTTTCAATGGCTTTACTATTCAATTGAGTCTAGCCCCCAATTCGTGCCGCTTTTTTTTTGCCGCTAAATGTTTTAACAGTACGTGAAGGCGGCTGCACTCCTGGTAAATACATTTTTCACTTTTGTGTCGTGATGCTTAATGATGACACGTGAGCCCCGAGGCGAGACTGGGTTGAACCTCTGCTCTAATGCAAATCCGACTTACATCTCCCCCTGCAGATCTACTCCAGCGTCTAGTGCTCACGGTATCGGTCGCCCGTCCACCGTCGTTTTTCACCGCGGTGGCGAAGGCAACGGCTCACCTAGGATCCCCGACTCCCGCACAGACTCGATCGTGAGCGGAGCTCCCTCGGTCACCGCAGGGCTCCCGTGCCGAGACATGAAGACTTTAAATTGGCAGCCACAGAAAGCCGTGGCAGCAGAAGCAGCCCAGCAACAAAGAGAAGCAGGGAGAGACGCCGCTGAAATAACAAGACGCTTCTAATGAGATCCAGCAGCAGCAGCAGCAGCCGTGAAGACGGCGGAGGGGACGGGGACAGCAGCGGAGGAGACGGCTGGCGTCCTCCGTGTTCGCCGCCACGCGACTGACATGTCAAGGGGTCCCTCACGCCGCCGTTTGATGGCGAGTGTGCTCCGCGCCGCTCGTCCTCCTCCTCCTCCTCCTCCTCCTCCTCCTCCTCCCGTTTATCCGGTAGAAGGGAACGGGTCGCGCCGTCGTGTGTCAATTAAGAAACTGAAGCGCGGTGCCGACGCCGGTGCTGCCGGGATGTTTACAGAACACGTCCCGGGAGCTCGGGAGGAATCCGGTAATTGGTGTCAGAAACCAGATCTTGGAGTGTTGATTTATTCCGCGATGAGAATGATGTTCGCATTAGTCGCCATATGGCTGATTCAATATTTTGGGAGGAATTCTGGTAAATAAATGCTGAGTGCGGAAACCTTTGATTGCTTATTTTCCCACGTTACTTAACTCACACACATTCCCGTCACGTACCGTCGATGCTTCGCCAGACGTCGACGGGGGGAAACACTGTGTGCACGGTAGTACAGCACAAAAACAAAAACTGTATTTCGGAAAATATGAATTGCACGGCACCTGTAGTGTCTGAAGCACGCTGAAACACGGCCCACACGGGTATTTGGGAAAAAAAACTAAAACACACATTGTGTTGTTGTTGTTTTCTAAATAAATGCCTAGCGTCTGCTTGTGACTTCACACCCAGGTTTTATTTATTTTCCCTGTATCAGCGATTGAGATAACCTTGGCTGGATTTTATTTTAGCTGAAGCAAAGGTTTGTTTGCCCTAAAAAAGAAAAGAAAAACAAAAAGTCGTAATACGGAAAGACGCCGGCAGACAGAACGCCAGATAGCACAGCTCCAGTAAGCGCGCGAGTCCGTTTATCAAAAGCACTGAACCATTTTTCAATCACTTTAAACGACCCGCACGGCTCACGAATCAGTTCTCTTAATGGCAGCGCCTGATGGTCTGTCAGCCAGCGACCCACAGAGGGAAACCTGTATATATGGACCCATCACACCTTCAAGGAGTACGCCTTATAAGAACAGAGATAAATCTGTTACAGTACATATTGGACACACCACGCCACAGCACAACCCTCTCATATGGAGCAATGCAATTCTGCAGTATAGACCGCGATGCTATTTCACCGTATAGGGGCCAGCCTGGAGGAGTGATGCTGTCTCATGTGAGAGGAGGATTACATGCTCAAAGACAAGAAGCAACCCTATAGCAAAGTCCAAAAGCAACTCTACTGTAAAGTGAAGAACCATTGGCATTATGCAGCGAGGGAAGAACGGTAGTCTAAAAGTTGGTAAAAAGGAGGACAAGGAAGAAGAATAAGCAATAAGCAGAACAATTCTATTTTGAAATGAAAGTGAAAGTGCAATGCTAGTCAAAAGTAAGAGTAGTTTCTGAAGACGCAACGCTATTCTGAAGTAAAGCCGTGTCGTAATATCACAATGACGGAACAATGCTCGTCTAAAAATGAAAAGGACTTCTTTTGACGTTTCAGAAGAACCAATGGTATAACGCGCGCAAAAAAGGGAATAACAATGGTATTGTTGGGGAGGTAAATGAGCAATGGTATTCCGGAGAGGAGGAACACTTCGGTTGTAAAAGTTAGCTCGCAAGTAAGACACGCTGGGCCCAACGGTCGGCTGCACCCTTCAACCTTTTCCGAGGTTGAGTGCTCTCACCGTGGAAAGCCCCCTGACCCCCGCGGGGTTCGACCCTTAACCTTTACCTGTCCGGCACCGGGTAGCGGGTGAGACCGTGAGAGTCTCCGTGAGAGCGCGGGGAGGTGCGACTGATGACCTGAAGAATGTCGGTGTAACAAAAAGTGCGCTAATGAGGGAACGGCCACAGAGAAAGTAACGGCTTTTCGAGAGCTTTTAAGCACTTTTAAAATGTGAGAGACTTACAAGGCACCGGGCTGTCTCAAAACCACACAGCAAGTCAAAACATCTGTCACCAGACTTAATTGGGTTCATTAGAAATCTCACCCAGAGTTTCCAATTACAGCCCCAGCCCCCCCCCCCCCTTCCCACCCATAATTAATTGCACTTCAAATTAAATATATTTTCTCATCAGCGTTTAATTAAACATGGCCCTTCTCCTTGATTGGAAAGGCAGATCTTGGGGTGAGTGCCGGGTCTCCAGCACGTTTTTGCGGGAGGTGCGCCGAGGGAGATGGTCTGATTTTTGGGTGGGGTGTAATTACATCCAAATGATTAAGCGCCATCTTGCTGATGGAGTTCTCTGGAACCGCGCCAGGGCCCAGGAACCCAAAGTCCTCCGCGCGATCGGCAGCCAAACCCACGCCGCTGCCGGAGCCAAAACAACGACTCACCCCCGACGCCGCCGCCGCCGTCACCGCCGACTCCTACGCCCGGCTGATCTGAGCTGGCGTGACAACGGCTGCTATCAGGGTAACGCGCGACGTCGTGGTGATGAGCCTTTGATGACACAACTGGTGATGGGATTTTAACTAACAGCTGCTCCACATTTGAGGAAAACAAACCGTTTAAACGCAATCCATGGGAAAACAAGGACGCGTCGGCGCTTAAAAAAAAAACCACACACGCTCATTTTCAAGTAGCGGCAGTAACATAACATGCTAGCTAGGAGCCACGGCCACGGCAAACGCCAGCCCCGCTCAATCAAAACGCAATTCGAGCCCAGCTGCTGCCGCCGCCGCCGCCACCGCCACGTTGAATTTGAGCAGGAAACCAGGGAAACAATCCTGGGTGGGGAAGAAGAGGGATATAAATGAATGATCAGATTTTAGTCGGTTGAGCCCTCCGGGGGAAGGACGGGGGTGGTGGTGGTGGTAAGGATAGCTCTCACGATCGTTACGCCGTAATGCATATTTATAACAAACGTCTCAGAGTCCATTTAGCTGGCTGATAGGCTCCGCAGCAGCGGGCGGACACGCTTTCACCGGCGCCCTTCACATGAACGATCCGCGCTCCTCTGCCCATCGCTCATCCCGCGAAGACACAAGAAACTCTTTGAATTGCCCGACCGCCCACATTGCGTAACTTACACATACATGTTAATCAGGCGCACGCCACATAATTGCACCGCTCAACAGGACGGCGGTAAAAATAGAGAGAAAAACAATTATTTCCCGACCCAAGTGCGGGACGAGGGAAGAGTCGGGGTTGGCTAGTAGTTCAATGTTCCGGGATACAATTATTTCCAAAGTCATTTTATTTCTGTGAACGTGTTTTTTTCCCTCCCAAGCGAGGTGCTCACTCTCAGAGACAGGAATAGTCTTTCTCGGTGGGAGCAACTTTGAGGTGTGTGTGTGTGTGTGTGTGTGTGTGTGTGTGTGTGTGTGTTTTCCTCTCTCTCTATCCTCTTTGCGGCTCGCGCACGGCTTTGACATTGATTCTTCAATGTCATTCCGCCGCCCACGCTTCCCCCGGAAGCACGCGACCTCCGACCTTCTCCTTGTCACTCACATGCCGCCTCCCCCCCGCCCTCCCCTGCCTGACCCAGTTAACGCTGCTCATAATTAAACATCCTCCCAGATGACTTCTGCGGCTCTCCGTTAGCCTCATTACCAGCGCCAGTGTCAGCGTCTGCACCAGAAGCATCTTATTTACATGCTGGTTTGTGGGGACTTGATGCTATGAGGCTGCAGTGAGGCTGACACCGAAAACTGAGCAACCTCTTGGCCAGCAGCACCGGGACATGAGTGTATTTTCCCCTCGTGTTGTATTTACGCCACCAGAAGCAAATGGCTTCTTCCTCTGGGGTCAATCGGGTCAATTGGGGTCAATTGACCCGAGGGGGACGCCGTACACGTTGCAATTCTGGTTCCTCGTGTGTGAACTGAACTCAACACTTGGATCAGCGAGCTAGGAGAGACGGTAGACCATCGGTTAGAGGGAGGTGGTCTGGTAGTAGCGGAGACAGGGGGAGGGGGGATTTGAGACGTCTCAAATCAAACGTCTTGATGAATTTTCTCTCAAGGTGCTCTGTTCTCCTGTGTGTGACAGCTGATGTCTCCCATCCCTTTTAATTCTGCTTCCTCTCTCGGCCCCTTAACCATGAGCCCCACCCCCCGCCCTCCCCACCACCCCAACCCACTCCAGTCTCCTCCGGGTCCCTCTGTCCAATCATGGAGCCATAATGTTATTCCTGATGAGCTCCGTGTGCTGCCGAGGACTCAATCTGCGTGTAACCATATTCATACATGCGGACACATCCACACCATTAAAATGGATATTAGCAGGAACACACAATGGGGCCCGGGAGTCCCCAGCCCATCCCCATCCCCATCCCCGGGCCAAAGTCCTGGTGGTGGAGGAGACAGGGGAGGTGGCGCTGGTGGCTTTGGTGGGTGGTGGTGGGTGCTGGAGGTATGGAGGAGGTGGGGTGTTGGAGGTTTTCAAGGGTGGTGGATATGGGCATTGGAACGGGATTCATATTGGTATGCCTGAAAAATGTGACATTTTATGCCCCGGGATATATCGGGAATTTCGGGAATTTTGGGGGTGGGGCGTGTAGGTTCTTTTGGGGGTGGGGCTTATACCTTTCGGAGGTGGGAGTTTGCGGCTGACGGGTCAAGGGCTTTTGGGGGGTGGGGCTTATAGGTTATTTTGAGGGTCGGGCTTATAGGTTATTTTGAGGGTCGGGCTTATAGGTTATTTTGAGGGTGGGGCTTATAGGTTTCGGAGGTGGGGGTTTGTAGCTGATTGGTCCAGGGTTTTTGGGGGTGGGGCGTATAGGTTACTTTTGAGGGTGGGGCTTATAGGTTTTGGAGGTGGGGGTTTTTGGCGCTGGGGGGTGTTGGCGTGGGAGGTTGGCGCTGCGCTGCAGGGGCCGACCGTCTGCCAAGATGGTTTAAGAAGTGGGCGGGTGGGGGTGCTGGTGGTGGTGGTGCGGTGGTGCGGTGGTTGGTGGTGAGGGCCAAGGTGACTCACCGATGAAGTAGGCCAGGAGAAGGAGCAGCGTGGCGGAGATGAGGATGGCGCTGAGCGCGGCACACTTCCAGTTGCAGTGCTTGTAGGGCTTCTTGAGGCTGAAGGCGGGCCGGGAGAAGGTGCTTCGGGGCAGGGGCCGCGTCGGCGGCGAGTACACCGTGCTGGAGGTCAGCGGGTAGCCGGGCGACGTGGTGCAGTACATGGGCGACGTGCCGCCCGGCTTGAACAGGAAATGCCTGGTGGGAGATTGAACGGGGAACTTTAGTGAAACACATCTAACATGACAAACAACAAACACTTCTGGACAGTGTGCTTTCGTTGTGGTCCCATTGCCAGGCTGCCTGTCCGTCCGTCCGTCCGTCCGCGGGTCTGCCTGATGTCTGTCTGTCTGTCTGGCCGTCAGTCTGCTTGCTGTCTGTCTGTCCATCGATCTGTCCCACTAGATTCCTGTCTGTCTGCCTGCCCATCCGTCTGCCTGGTGTCTGTCTGTCCACGGATCTGTCCACCTGGATGGCCTGTTGGACCAGCCTGCCTTGCCTTGCCTGTCTTTCTGTCTGTCCTGACTGTCCGTCCACGCAACTCAAAAATCCCTGTGTCCAGCGGCTATCACGGCTAACGGCTAATTCTGCCTCCCAGTATCTTTCCATGTCGTTACCGTGGCGACACGTCAGCTCAGGAGTGGTGGCGGGAGGGGAGCATTATGGAACATTGGTTTTGTTCCAATCGAAAGCTGTGAATCAATACCAAATCTAATTTACAGGGCGAGTGACCGCGACAGGACCTTGTTAATTCCTGCCGCCACGGTGAATATTAATTCACGGCCACCGTGTATCATATTAATATATTTATATGTTTATCTACAGCTGGGGCCGGGGAGGTTGACGGGTGGGTGGTGGGTGGTGGGTGCGAGGGTGGGAGGGTGGGGGCGTGCTTTTGTCCTTGAAGAAGATCAGTAGCACTGCGGTGATGTGTTTGTCCGGGCATCTTACGATCTGCCTGTCTCCGAGTCAACGTACGCCGACGCGCACGTGTTTGACGGGTGACTAATATCTCTCCCTGCCGGTGACAGACGTTGCGCGGCAGCGGCGAGGCACATGAATCAGATTTAACGCCACGCTCGTAACGTACGACACGGACAAGTCTCTAAATCCATCCCTCTGCGATAAGAATCAACACAAACCCCTCGCCGACACCGTCTTGTCGCTAACAGGAAAATACATGACAACTGCGATTAGGAATAAAGGAAAACATATTTTCAAAGAAAATATTCTAAGGTCCATTATGTCAAAAGTGAGATGTTTGTGGTGGTGTTCCATGTGCTAAGCGTGTGAGAATAGATCGGACCGGAGCGTTCCGGCAAAGCATCTTTTGGGGGCGGAGCAACGGCGGCGACACAAGACGTTGGATGGCAAGCCGACAAAATAAAACCATGACGAAGCAGCCGGTGTGAAGCGCTGTCGTGCGGCGAGGGGGGTGGAGGAGCAGGTGGAGGTGGAGGAGGAGGTGGAGGAGGAGGGAGGGAGGGAGGAGGGAGGAGGAGTCATGCAACGTACCCGTGGTTGTACGCGGCATCGCGTTGGGCCGACGCCAGCACGTCCATCTCAATCAGGTTGTCCTGCAAATTCTCTAGGAATGCCTGCTTTGCTATGTTTCTACAGACACACACAACACACAACACAGACACACACACACAACACAGACTCACACACAACACAGACACACAACACAACACAGACACACAGACGGGGACAGCGGGGCTGGGGTGAGATGTGCGTGCAAAAGGAACACGGGACACGGCGACATGTGACGTCACGGGATGCGCGACCGGGAGGGCAGAGCGGCAGAGACGGCGGAGGCACAAGACATGAACCCCAAGGCCCGGTGGTTCTACTGCTACCGGGGGGGGGCGCGAGGGCGGGTACCTGGTGGTGTTGTACGAGCCCTGCCCCTCTCTGCATGCGTCTCGCTCCTCTCTGATAAACATTAACGCATTCTGGCTCCTTCCACGGCACACGCAATTGAAAGAGAACATTTGCAGATCACTTACACATCACTGTCTCCACACACACATGGCTTCTCAACAACAGAACACGACTCGGTTCCTCCGTTGTAATGGAACACACACTTCCACTCGCGTAAGGAAGGACGTTCTCTTTCATGTGGTGTTTGGCCGTCACTTTCACATTCATACACTTAATAAAAAAAAACACATTTATTTCCTTAATGAGAAAACGTTCAGTCTTCTTGTATTCACAATACTAATACAATTGTTCGCTCCAGAAGCATATTAATCATATTCCACAAAACATAAACCGCAAAACCACATCTGGAGGGTAATTGCGATGCCTCCTCTAAAAGCAAACCTTTCATTTCTTTCAATTCCACAACAGCGCGCTCCCCTCTGGGGACCAATCGCGTCGCGTTGGAGCCTCAGCAGCGATGCGATGGAGAAATGAACCGGCCACATCATGCGAGAGGCGTCATGCCCAGCCAGCGGCACACAGCACCCCACACAGGACAAGGAGACAAAGCCTTGGAGCTCAGGGGTTGAGCCATACAGCGGGTTTAAACCTCCGGCCAAGCATCGTGTGTGTGTGTCTGTGTGTGTGTGTGTGTGTGTGTGTGTGTGTGTGTGTTTGTGTGTGCGTGTCTGTGTGTGTGTGTGTGTGTGTGTGTGTGTGTGTGTGTGTGTGGGGGGGGGGGGGGGGGGGGGTCGTCAGGAGGCAGCTCTTAATGAAGAGGGGGGGGGGGGGGGGATGTCTTCTGGACGGAAGCGAGGGAGGAGACAGGTTGGACAACAAGGCAGGTTGGAGAGGGACAGCTCCAGTGGTGGCTGCTGCCTGGACTTGGTGTTGGCGACTGGCTAATATCTGGACTCTGTGTTGTCTACTGTCTGGACTCTGTGTTGTCTACTGTCTGGACTTGATGTTGGCTCCTGTCTGGACTTGATGTTGGCTTCTGGCTAATGTCTGGACTTGGTGTTGGCTACTGTCTGGATTTGGTAGGCCTACTGGCTACTGTCTGGACACGGTAGGCCTACTGACTACTGTCTGGACTCGGTAGGCCTACTAGCTAATGTCTGGACTCAGTAGGCCGACTGACTACTGTCTGGATTTGGTAGGCCTACTGGCTACTGTCTCGGTAGGCCTACTAGCTAATGTCTGGACTCGGTAGGCCGACTGACTACTGTCTGGACTTGGTAGGCCTACTGACTACTGTCTGGACTTGGTAGGCCTACTAGCTAATGTCTGGACTCGGGAGGCCTAGTGGCTACTGTCTGGACTTGGTAGGCCTACTGGCTACTGTCCGGACTTGGTAGGCCTAGTGGCTACTGTCCGGACTCGGTAGACCTACTGGCTACTGTCTGGACTCGGTAGGTCTACTGGCTACTGTCTGGACTCGGTAGGTCTACTGTCTGGACGTGGCGGTGCAGGAAATAGGCCCTCCCGGCCAGCACACAATCTATCGGAGCCATTCAATTCCACCGCAGCGAGAGCAGAGGGCCATTATAAGACTATTAACTAAGTAATAATGACAGGCAATGTTTCAGCTCCCCCGTGGATATTACTAATGGTTTTGATTTTATCAGTGGAATTCTAATAATTTATCTCCTTTTTTTTCCCTTTCCTGGGGTCTGGTCGGTGAGTGTGAGCGTCTGTGTTCGTATGCGTGTGATAGTATGTGTGTGTGTGTGTCTTTGTGTGTGTGTGTGTGTGTGTGTGTGTGTGTGTGTGTGTGTGTGTGTGTCTACGTGTGTGTTTGCTTTCAATGCGCGGCGCTGCCTGTTGCAAGTCTCACTCTCTCCTCGCCATCTGTCTCCGGCTGCACCTCTGGGAATACCTGCGCGAGATTAACTTTGGCGCCATACGACGTTTAATCACTCATTACGCCACTCCCTGTCCTTCCGCTCGCTGGAGTGAACGTCTCGTTTTCCCGCTGACTGAACCGCTCGGCGACGACATGCCGGGAAGAGGAGGAGGTGTCGCTGCTTCTGTTCCCGGCGAGCCGCTCAGCTGTGACCCGGGGAAAAAAAACGAAGTCAGCGCTCCCCCCGTCAACGGCGGTTTAGATACGAGCGTGATTTTAACGCAGAGAGGGAATATATTTAAATGTACGCTGGTAATTAAAGGGAGACGGGAGGAGGAAAAAAACCTATACTACATTTTCCCCCCCATTTATCTGACAAAAATACTTTGGTGGAATTTATAGACGTCGTCCGATTTTCCTTTTTTTTTCTCCGAACTGGTGATTTTGGAGCGTCAAGACTCGAGTGTTGCATTCTGGGATTGTTTTCTGAGCAGGTGCTTTCAGAGCGGCGTCGAGCAGCCCTGTGTGTTGCTGCATTCAGGGATACTTTCACCCCCCCCCTCCCCTCTCTCGCTGGCTACCTGTGAAGCAGTGAGCTCATTAGAGTGTTCGTCGAGCGCCTTTGATTCCGTCCCGACACCTGTGATTTCACGCCAGGCCCACGGAGGTGCCTTTCTGTTAGAATAACACTTCAGCACTCAGACAGGGGGCCCCTCTTATTGAGCGCCCAGAGAACACTGATTGATACGAAATAAAGAAATCTTTGAGCTGAAGTGGACGTAGGGAGCGCCGCTCAGAGGGGAAGACTGGGAAGCCATTCAGAGCGAGAGAGAGAGAGAGAGAGAGAGAGAGAGAGAGAGAGAGAGAGAGAG
>PIJE02001142.1:54701-64701 GCA_002895965.2 Coryphaenoides rupestris | reverse complement strand
CATATTGCGAACCTTCTTCTCAATCACATTTAGAACCTGCTTTATCACCTCAGATTGGCCTCCAAGTCCCAGTTCTGGACTGACAGACTGGGTGGCACCATTGCCAACTGCTGCTGAAGGCATCTATAAAAGATAATAATCACCAGTGGTTACTTATAAACCCAAGGAGGCCCATCTACATTGGACCCACTAGAAGTGATTACCCACATGCATGTTCATTGTTGGGAATCTTAAATTGCAACTTAATAATCACAAAAATCATCTTCTTAGTAAAAACAAAAGTCAGTCATAAGTAATAAATAACTTGTACAAGACGCAGTTGTTGTTAAAGGGGCCCTAATATACTACCAAGTGTGAGCGTGATGAACCATTACAAGCAGTTTCAAAATTGTCATGAGACTAAAATTGTCAAGTGACAGAGACATATGAGGGAGACGTGTCCACCTAGATGTATGTTGACTAGATCAGACTGTACCACCTTGTACCATCTAGCCAGTACACAGCTAGGTGGACACTCCCACTTGTGATGTCACTTTGTCACAATGATCATTATAGTCGAATGACAATTTTGAAACGCCTGCAATGACGCTCACGCCTGGTGGTATAATAGGGCCCCTTTAAGTGAACATGTTGGCTCTTTAGTAGCAAATGCATGGTTGTGTAGCTACATAAACAGACTGTCAAAAATAAACTGCACAAATACGTTCATTGTTCATGCATGATTATCGGAGGATACGTAGTACAACGTATTTAGTTTCCCCGAACGCTCCCCAGTCGGACGAGCTCATTGTCCAAGTGACCCAATCACTACCAGCCGCTAGCTCATCACCAGCTTATCTGAAGACGGGACGGAAATCTGGTCCAATCCGACACAACGGAGAAGATGTCTCATTCATTAACACGAATATATCTCTTTCTCTCAATCTCCTCCCTCCCTCTCTCTCTTACCCCCCCCCCCCCCCCCCCCTCTCTCTCTCTCTCTCTCCCACCTCTCTCTTGTCTCCCCCCCCCCCTCTCTCCCTCTTGTTCTCTCTATCAACCCTCTCTCTCCCTTTCTCCTCCACCATCATGTGCCAGTGTCCCCCCTCTCCCCCTCCCCACCTCCCCTTCAACCACCATGGTTTATCACGGCTGTCAGAGGAAATCCGCTGAGAGGATTGCATTAGCGGTGGGTCTGAGTGTCCTGGCCACCTGAAGCCCTCCACCCCAGCGCCTCATTGTTGATGAGGACGTTGTTGTTGTTGTTGTTGTTGTCGTCGTCGTCGTCGTTGTCGTCCTCTTACTTTCCGCACCGGCAGCTCGAGGGGCTCCGCGCGTTCGTTCAATTGGCCAACGGACTCAAGCGCACCGGGGTTCTAAAAAGAAATATCAAAGCTCATCAAAATATCCGATAAGGCGGCGGATCTCTCTGACGGCTGGAAGTGGTATTGATGGAAGCCTCTTGTGAAGCAACACAACAACAGCTATAGTCAACTGCTCCCCCCCCCGCCCTATATATATTCCAGAGCCTTTCAGCTTCAAATTGGCAATTTACCACGGTGGATATGTGTGGACTAAAGCGTGCCGGCAGCAGTAAAGATGCTACGCGGCGCTAGGCGGTGGCGCTACGCGGCAGCACTGGGGGCCCTGCAGGTTGATGAATGGTTTACTAGACGTTGAAACGAACGAGAGCACAGGAGAGCATTGGGAAACGTGACCGCTTTATCTCCTTCCTGCTGCTGCTGCTGGAGGAGGAGGAGGGGGAGGAGGAGGAGCCACAGCAACAGGGCGGAGTCAGCCTCGGTGGTGGGTGGGGCCATCTTGTTCTTTAAAGGGGGAACCTCGCCCATCGCTTTTCAACCCACCTTTGGATTAAATGTGCTAAATGAACCATGTTAACCTGTCCTGCATGTTGCCTGCAACCAGATCTCCACGTCAGATCTTTTGTCAAACGTCATCTTTACCCGCCATATTTACCCGCCATCGTTACCCGCCATATTTACCCGCCTCGTTGAGAGAGAGAGAGAGAGAGAAAGAGAGGGGGGTAGAGAGAGAGAGAGATAGAGAGAGGTGGAGATTGAGAGAAAGAGCAAAAGTGTCTTAGAGTCTAATCCCCCCACTCCCTCCTCATTCTCCTCTTCCTCCTCCTCCTCCTCCTCCTCATCCTCTTCCTCCTCCTCTTCCTCCTCCTCCTCCTCCTCCTCCTCCTCCTCCTCTTCCTCTACACCAACACTACATGTCCACTACTTGTACACCAGTATTACACGTACACTCTTTGTGTAACCTTCGCGTGTCCTGAATTCCATGCATGGCATTTCCCCTAAAATGTGGCGCCTGCACACCGACTATGGGTCTGATGCACACACCAGGGGCACCGGAAGCCCTGGAGGAAAAAAATACCAAAAAATCAATCCATCAATACGCCGACGTCTTATTCCTCGATTCACTCCGAGACCCAGCGGTGTGCTGTGAGTGTCTGCCGGACCACTGACCCCGCCCACTGTGAAGCCACTCTGGCCTAGCCCCAGACCGGAGCCCCACCGCTGGGCTGGGAAAGTACGAACAGACCCCCCCCCGGAGGAAACATAGCACACAGAGAGAGAGCGAGAACGTCCCTTCCTGCGTCCCGCTGGGCTGTATACTTATGAGGACGCGTTTCGCCGGCTAAAATAGACGAATGCAGCCAGCACGGCTTTGCATTAACAGACACACAGGGACGTGCTGATATATACAGCATGGCCGTGTTTACCATTCATACACTTGACAACTGCACATCCATGAACAGATTTAAAAACCGTATCAGCAGGATGAGCGAGAGGAGGCTCGCCAGACGGAGTGCAAGAGGAGATCGGCTTTCAGTTGCCAACATCGACAAAAGTGTTTAAAGTGTGTATAATTACAGTAATAGCGCCTAAAGTGAACATCCCATATTCCCACGTGATGGCACTCCACGCTTTAAAAACATCAACAAAAAACCGAGACGCAAAGAACCCCTTTTACAACTCTAATAAGCCAGCCCACGTCACAAGGACACTATAAAATCAGATTAGATAGTGTCGTACTTTATTAATCCCAGACGGGCGATCCGGGATATTTTTAGTCAGCTATATCAATATACTTAGCCCTCCAGAAGTGTTAATGGGCCACTGGACTATTTTCTGTTGTGTTACGGCTGAGCTCTGCTTTCTGTTGCTCTTCCCAGCGGAGCCGAGCCCTTCCGACCAAACAAAGACATATAAGACCAAGCTGCATTATTACTAATCCCCTTCCTCCCGCCACCCCGCAGCCCAACCCCCAGACCAGAACCGGTCCGGTCCGGAGCCGTTACATTTTACCGGGTAGATAAGCATGACGAGAAGGAAGGGTGCGTGAGACTGAGGGAGGCGGGCGGCCACCGCCGACGTCCCGGCAGATGTGGTGATTCAGCGACAATTATTCACTGCCAAACCACGGGACAGGGGAAATAAATGGTTCGCTATTGACCTGCTTTGCACGAACGAAATTGGCAAGAAAGGAAGATTCATTTGTTACCCGAGCAGCAGGAGAAGGGGACTCCTCCACAATGGGCCAAACTTTGGGCCAGTATTCAGCCACGAGACCGCGGCCGCTATCTATTCAGTCTGGGAATGCAAGATTTCATTTTTCTTGGCGGCAGCTGCAAAGAGTGTCTGAGGCCCGCTGGGACCCGAGCTTTCAGAGGTAATTACAGAAAGTCCTCTTCATTAGCTGGAGACCCACCCACCGGCCGCAGATAACGACAGCGACTATAGAGCAGGATGACTGGAGGAGGCGAGACGACTCCCTCCAGCACGGCAGCGACAGCGCGACAACACAATTATACCTTTGTTCCGGCGACGCTCCTACACGCGAATCGGCCGCGCTATCGACACGGCGCGAACTTCTGTCCAGTTTTTTCAAGTAAAATTAGAGATGTGCTCCCTGGAAAATATATAATATATAGTTTGCATTAGTATTCAACCCAGAGGCAAAGAAACAACCCGTTGCCCTGAATTCAACCGTAAGCCATTAACGTTAAGTAAGAACATCCGTGGCTTCTTTCCAACCACTGCGCTGGACCAGCCAATGTCATCAACTTAATTTGGTCGACAACAACACTGCGATTCCAACGAGCACACAGTACATAATATAATGATTACCCTTGGTTTGCCTGCGCCTGGCATTCACATCAGCTAAATGGTGGAGGAGTAGCTATAGCAGAAGAGTTTCTGGGAGTCAACTAAGGACCGTGTGCGCAGAGGAACCCAGCAGTACTTTGTCAGAGTTACAACGCACCCTGGACTCCACACGCCCACTAGTATTGTGAGCAGCATAATGGATAGACAAACACAGTGAGAGGGTTTGCTCAGCCTACTGCATGGCGTTGCATAGCGGCTACTACCTGTTAATACCGCCAACTTGTTATGTTTAGTGCTGGCTACTATTATGCTAATAGATGCATCTATTTGCATAATGCCGTACAGTGCCTATAGTGAAGACGCTGGCTTGGGGAACCGGAAGCTAAATGGCGCTAGCTTGGGGGAACCGGCAGCTAAAAATTAACCTCTGGAGAACCAGCGGCTAACTGAAGCTAGCTTGGGGAAACCAGCGGCTCGAAGCTAGCCTGGATAAACGAGAGGCTAAGGATTAGCTTGGAGAACCAGCGGCTCTAACTGGGCAACACCAGGCCGGCTAGCCTGGGAATGAGAGGCTAAAGGCAGTAGCTTGGAGAACCAGCGGGTAGAAGCTAGCCTGTGGAACGAGCAGCGAAAGATTAGCTTGGAGAACCAGCGGGTAGAAGCTAGCCTGGGTAACCAGCAGCTAAAGATTAGCTTGGGGAACAGCAGCTAGAAGCTAGCCTGCATGGGAACGAGAGGCTAAGGATTAGCTTGGAGAACCAGCAGCTATCTGAAGCTAGCTTGGCAAAACCAGCGGGTAGAAGCTAGCCTGGGGAACGAGAAGCTAAAGATTAGCTTGGAGAACCAGCAGCTATCTGAAGCTAGCTTGGGGCAAAACCAGCGGGTAGAAGCTAGCCTGCAGGGGAGGAGGAGGCTAAAGATTAGCTTGGGGAACCAGACAGAAGCTAACTGAAGCAAGCTTGGGGAACAACCAGCAGCTAGAAACTAGCCTGCCTGGGGAACAGGCAGCTAAAGATTAGCTGGGAGAACCAGCGGCTAACTGGATTGTTGCCTCATGCGGTGCAGCGTTGGCTGGAATGGGCAGCTGCTGTAGCGGTGGCATCGCCGGCGGTCACACCTGATAAATAAAGCCTGATGATATGCCCCCACACTTCCCATCAAAGCCGACGGCTGTGAGACCATTCAATACTAAATTAATCAAAAGCTATCTAGTGGGCAGATAAATGATAAAATCTTGCTTACTGCTGGAGTCCCTGTGGCTAATCATAGGGGCAAAGTTTCTGGCTGAGTAGGAATTGTCCATAAAAAATACAAATAAAATTTGTCACAGAGGCACTGACGCTATACTCTCTCTCCCCCTCTCTCTCTCCCCCTTCTCTCTCTATCTCTCTCTCTCTCCATCTCCCTCCCCTCTGTCTGCTGTTTCCTCTGCGATGAGAACAGACTGAGGCAGCAGAGGATCCAATCGGGAGCGCTAGCTGTCTCCTCAGCGCTAGTTGGAGAGCTAACCGGTAGCGCCGGCAACACATGGCGAGGCTAACACCTCCATCCCTCCACAGAGAGGCAACCGGGGAGACATCCTGTACACACAGCAAGCAGATGCATGCGTACCAGCGTTTAGAACTGGCGTCGAGGGAAAATGTAAAAGAACCGGCCTGAATTGTGTCTGTTACATAACAGCCATATGCCATTCCCATATGACTGACAGTCATTTTCTTCAGTGAACCCCCACCCCCCCCCCCCCCTTCTAAAATTACAACATGCCAGCTCAAACACACCCCTTATCTGTAACCCTTGCAGAGAAACGATCGTCTTTTCAACGCAAGGATTATCCCACATAGCAGCAGACCACTCCATTAGGAGCAATGCTGGCATATGCTCTCTCTGTGTGCGTGTGTGTCTCTCTCTCTCTGTCTCTCTCTCTCTCCCTGTCTCTCTCTCTCTCTCTCCCCGTCTCTCTTCTCTCTGTCTCTCAAATCAAATGGATTTGCCGCAGTTGTTTGAAGCGTCGGGGGTAAAAGGCAAGCCAAGCAGCTGAACACGTTTCGAACCGCGCACCTCGCTACCGAGGAAGTCTGAGATCCTGTCAGAGGAACACAGGCGCTTTGTAATTCCCGTGGCCCCCGAAGCCAACACACTCAGTCACTCCCCCTCAGTCCTCCTCGCCGCCGCCGCCGCCGCAGAGCAGCCTCCTATAGACGGGAGATGATTAGCGCCGCAAAATGCATTATCCGCACTCTGCCAAGGACCGCATTGACGTCGGCGCTCGCGAGATGAATAGGAGAGGAGACCACCTGGACCTAGCTGGAGTCTGGAGGTGGTCGGGGTTAACGTGGCTGCGCTCGCCCTCGTCAACCCACGGCTGGTTTCCCCACCTTGTCTTGACTCATCGCATTCAAGCGCTGAGTCCCAGTAAACGTATGGGAATGTTGTTCAATTAACCCGGCAATTATGAGGTCTTGAAACGTGTTCTATTCAAGTCTTACTGTACCTTCAGCTATATATACTGTATATTGTTGTTTCACTCTCTTTCGACAAATGTACTTATTCTAAGTAGCTTTGGACAAAAGCTTCTGCAAAAGCCCTAAATGTAAATGCTAAATGAGTTGATTAGCACAGTTGTGGTTACGAGCCATTAGTCTGTTTGTACGTACGGCCAGGATGTTATTGGAACCTTTCAAGGCTTTTAAATATATTCGTATCAAATTATCTACAGAGCAAATATCTGTCTACGTTCTGCCTGCGAGCGTCTCAGATGACCACATCTGGTCATCGCCTCCACTGCCACCGGAGATGATTAAGCAGTTCAAATGAAGCCACGTTTGAATTAAGCCACCAGATACTCCACCACCTCGTGCTCCACCACCTCCTCCTCCACCCCCTCCTCCTCCAGCCGAGCCCAGGCGGCTCCCCACGCCTGCTTGGTCAGCTGCGAGGGGAGCAGGGAGGCGTGGCGAGGCTGCATTGAGAAGCTAACACTGGGCCCCGGGGCCCCCCTGCTGTCCTGCATTAAGAAATGCTAATAGAGGTGAGGGAGGCTCAGATCTTAGGGGCCCCCTCAGCGTGGTGGCAGAGGAGTCCCCACTGGGCAGGGCCTAGGACCCAGGATCAGGGCCCTCGCAGAAAAGCCAGGGGCCACGGTGAAACACAAGCCCCCACAAAAGAGGGCCGCAGGCTTCAGCGAGCCGCCCAGTCAGGCCTGACACACACACATACACACACACACGGACACACACACACACACACACACACACACACACACACACACACACACACACACACACACACACACACACACACACACACACACACACACACACACACACCCTGTATTCTTTGAGACCCTGTGAAAGACAAACAGAGCGTGGCCCCCTGTGAGCCGGCAGGTTCTGCTGTGAGCAGCGTTTATCCTCCTCTACATTCACCAGAATCTTCTCCAAGTCCGGGACCGGGAACAAAGATGACCCCGGCACACATTTCATCTCAAAAGCAATGCCACCTGTTTCCCAGCGCCGGGCGATACTCCTCCTTCTGAACAATTATTTCAGGCAGACAAGGTTTCCTCTGCCTGTTGGCTCAGTGGGAGGGGAGGGGGGGGAGGTAATAAGTAAATATTTTCCCACCAAGTCTCTCTCTCTCTCTCTCTCTCTCTCTCTCTCTCTCTCTCTCTTTCTCTCTCTGCTGCATTTTTATATTTCCTTAATAACTGACCTGTGGACCGCGGAGATGTGATTTTTATATTCCGGTCGTCTTCGCCGTGATGCTGACATTGGAATTAGCTTCCCTGTGCATGTAATTCCCCCTGAGCAACCCGAGTAGCATACTAAATCCCGATCTATCTGCCTTAAAACCCTAATCTGATTTGTTAAGATTATTTTAAAAGTATAAACCTCCTTGAGGTCAAACGCCCCGCGCGCCGCTAACACCTAAATCCAGGCTAAGCCTCGCAAACATGGTCGTCTCCAGCCGACCGCGGCGATTCCTCAACCGTTCATTTTCAAATCGGTTCGGTTAATGTAGTCACCGAGTCACCGTTCTGCCGGAATACAGACGGCTGTAGTGAGAACGAATAACGGATTTCAAATAGAAGCGCTTAAAGTATCGTGTGTGTTCATGTCGATGTCAATGAATGAAAGTCAAAAGTAAAATAGGAGCATCGATGCCACAGGGTTGGGCGGGGGGGGGGGGGGGGGGGGGGGGGGGGGGGTGGGCGCTGGTGCACACGAGGAAGGCGGGAACAGGCAAACACGGCTCATTAGTTTGACTTAAGCGAACAAACAACAACAGACACTTTTTTTCCCTACGTTGTAATTGCCTGCGTACCGCCGCACACTGTGTGATCAAACAACGGAGAATGCTAAAACGGGAACTCAAAAGAAAGAGACAATTTGCATAATTTAGTGCTTATTTACAGACTTCCACAAGGTGGTGAGAGGTCCCTAAATTGGAGGAGGGTGTCAAACCCCAACCAACTGGTTGAATGCCGAAATCACAACGAGACATGGAAACCGCCGACGCGAACAAACTCTTGCTCAAGGACTAGTTACGGGCTTCACTGCATACACCGGGCATCGAACCTACGACCTTCCAGAGTCAAACACCCAAATCAGCAGCCCAGTGGTTCCCAACGTGACCCGTTTAGTTTCGCAGTACGATGCGAGGTAGCATTGTAGCGTACTGCAGTGGAGCATCATTCTACATCGTGTCTTAGCGTAAAGCATCGTCCTACGTAGCACCGTAGCATATAGCAAAAAAGATGCTCTGGCGCTAGCATGTAGCAAAGCATTGTGCTACATAGCACCGTAGCATATACTATGTAGATTTATTATCCAATTGTTTTTATTCAATACCATTGCCAAACCCCCCAGGACCAAGCTCCGCACCATGGGGGGATCGGGCATTCTGCTCGGCCGCTCCCAGCCTGTGGAATGCTCTCCCCGACTACCTGAGGCCTAAAAACCTACCTTTTTTCCAGAGCCTTCTGCTAGATTTTTATACTTAGTTTTTAGCACTTTCATGCTTTTTAATCTGTAGCACTTTGAGTTTTTCTTAAATGTAAAGTGCAATACAAATAAAATTATTATTATTATTGCCAAATTATTTTTTGTACTTAATATATGTTGTATATTACCTATATTGTTTTTATATAAGGCTTATACACTGTACATGTATTATTATATTGTTTTTATTCTTATGTTGGCACACGAATTTCCTTCGGGATGAATAAAGTTCTATTACCTTATAGAATTGAGCTACATAGCATCGTGCTCCATAGCACCGTAGCATCTAGCATCCCGCTACAAAAGACAAAAAAGCCAAGAAAGATGCTATATGCTTCGGCGCTCCAGCCTCCCGACCAGAGACCCGCTAGGCTCCGTCGTGACGAAGACAGATTCCCCCGGAACTTCCTCTGCTCCCCCCTGCTCCCCCCTGCCCCGCTCGGGCCCTGGGGGCCCCACAGCCTGAGAGCCCCGCTATGTAAATCACACCACTATTGTAACAAGACAAATCCACAGCAATAAAGGGGGTGCCGGCTACTCTGCTGCCCTGCTACCCCCGTCCCCTTGAGCAAGGCTCCGTAACTGGAAGCCTGACCACCTCCTCCCCACGCCTCACCCCTCACCCCTCACCCTCACCCACCCCCCGTTGTCGCAGTTGCAGTCACATTAGTGTGCAGCGGGGTGGGGGGTGGGGGGTGGGGGGTGAGTCTGGGGGTGGTGAGGTGGTGAGGGAGGGGGGGGATTAATAAGTTATTCTCTCCTCGGCTTCCCGGAGCAGTTCCCCCTCCACCGTGGGGGGAGCTTTGGTTTGATCTAATTCCCCCCGTCGGGTAGTTAACGTACGTGCGCCTGATCAATAATTGAGTGCGCTTTTTTATGTATGCG
>PIJE02001142.1:34701-49701 GCA_002895965.2 Coryphaenoides rupestris | reverse complement strand
GTGTATGTCATGGGTGTGTGTGTGCATGCTTTGCTAAATGCCAATATAAACTTGCACATGTGATTTCCCTGTGAAACCGCCATAATTATGCATCCACTCTCGCAGCCATGGAGGAGCGATGATGTCACGGGTTAATGGCGAGATATCATGACTTAAATAAGCAACATTTCACAGAACAAGGGGTGAGGAGGAGGGTGAGGAGGTGGGGGAGGAGGAGGTGGGTGGAGGTGGAGGTGGAGGACGAGAAAAGCCGCGTATCATAAATACTCAATCTCTTCCCGCCAAACTCCGTCTCTAAGAGATGCTACGTTAGCCTCACAGTGAAGCGACAGCGTGACGCTAAATGAGATGCTAACCAAAGAACAGAGAGGAAGTGAGTCAGCGGCAACTGAACGGGAAGATAAAGTTGAGTTACAGGTGCTAATGGGCTGCTAATCAGCGAGGATTTGATGCAGAGCGGCCCTGTAGCCGTTCAGCGCAGCGTGGCTCGCGGGGAGCTGCAGAGGAAAACGAAAACAACAACAACAACAACAACAACAACAACAACAACAACAACCACAAGAGCACCAGCAGCCATCTTGTTGATCTGTCAAATCCCTCCGCTGCGCTAACGGTATCACGCTAGGCTCGGAAAACAGATCTAAACAGAGTTAGCCCTGAACACTAAGCTATGATGCTATCCCCACCGCGGGTTTAATCATGTGAGTCACACTACACACACACACACACACACACGCACGCACCACACACACACTTCACCTCAGTACACACATACTCACCTCCACACCACACACACAACAACACACACCACGCACACACACACACCCACCACACACACACAACACACACACACACACACACACACACACACACACACACACACACACACACACACCACACAACATAACACAACACACACAACACACACACCACACACAACCACACACACAACACACACACCACACCACACCCACACAACCCACCACCACCACCCCCTCCACCACCACCACATCCATCACCACCAACTCCACCACCACCACCTCCTCCACCTCCACCACCACCACCTCCACCTCCCTGGAGCCGTGCACTACGATGACCGGCTGTCTTGACCTGTCCAGCCCACCCTATCTCCACCCCCCCCACCACCTGTACAGGATGTGGGGGTGGTGGGGGTGGGTGGTCTTCATCTGCTTACATGTGAGTCTCCTAATTAAACGAGTGGCCGAACAGATCGGTAGCCGCGGTTGGCCGGAGGTTGGGAGTTGGGATGGGGCCCGCCGTTGTCACAGTAAACCCCACAGCCACGCCTCCTCTTCCTCCGCCAAACAGGTTAAATACGACATGCATATGAATATGCATATGAATGGTCGGCAGTAGCCCAGGAGGTAAGAGCGGTTGTCTGCCAACAGGAAGGTTGCTGGTTCGATCCCCGGGCTCCTCCCCCTCCTAGCTAAGTGTGGAGGTGTCCCTGAGCAAGACACCACCTAACCCTACCTGCTCCTCCTCCTAGCTAAGTGTGGAGGTGTCCCTGAGCAAGACACCACCTAACCCTACCTGCTCCTGACGTGTTGGTTGTTACCTTGCATGGTTGGCACCGCCGTCGGTGTATGAATGGGTGAATGTGAGGCAATACTGTAAAGCGCTTTGGATGAAAGCACAATATAAATGCAATCCATTTACCATTTACCTTTCAATACACAGTTACAAAGTGCTTTACAGTAAAAACAAACACAATTAAAACACAGATACTACTAATTAAATGGCATGAAAATACACACAAATACACACAAAATACTGTATATATCAATAAAATAGGATCTTTGTACCATTGTTCTGATATATAGATGCCCTTTCAGCGTGTTGTCGATGCAAAATTCACTCACTCGCGGCTTGTAGGAGGCTCTGACCGCAACTTTGCAAACAAGTCGTCCGATCTCAACAAAGACCCGTTCCGAACAACAATAGCCTCCCAGCAGGGAGCCGTCCCTGTGTGTGTGTGTGTGGGGGGGGGGTTACCGAGAGTGTGTGTGTGTGTGTGTGTGTGTGTGTGTGTGTGTGTGTGTGTGTGTGTGTGTGTGTGTGTGTGTGTGTGTGTGTGTGTGTGTGTGTGTGTGTGTGTGTGTGTGTACTCAACGTCAGTCACTTGCCAAGACGCACACAAATCGCACAGGCAAACATCATCATCAAACATTAAGTTATCCACCATGAAAGAGCAGACGCAGACACACACACACACACACACACACATGCATGCACGCACACACACACACACATGCATGCACGCACACACACACACACACAGGCGCACGCTTAACGTAATCAGCCGATATTTTGCGTGGCACAACACAAGTTCTCTCACGCTAGGAGACACACACACACACACACACACACACACACATCACACACACACACACACACACACACACACACACACACTCACACACACACAGACACACACACACACACACACACACACACACACACACACACACACACACACACACACACACACACACACACACACACACACACACACACGCACACACACACACGCAGACACACACTCACTCACACACATGCAGACCCGGCTGCATTTGTATGCGGCAGAGTGTTCTTTCACCCTCCTCTCCCCCTCGGGTCAATAAATAGCACGGGATCAATGTCGCTTTTTAATAGGTGAGATATGGCCGCGCGTCCGGTGCTTAAAGAACGTACCGCTACCGCTACCGCTCCGCTAATGCTAATGCTACTACTGCTGCGTTTTATGTCGCCATCATCAATCTGTCGCGAGTATGTGAATGCATGTGCATGTGTGTGTGTGTGTGCCTGCGCTTGCATTAATGCATTAGTGTGTGTGTGTGTGTGTGTGTGTGTGTGTGTGTGTGTGTGTGTGTGTGTGTGTGTGTGTGTGTGTGTGTGTGTGTGTGTGTGTGTGTGTGTGTGTGTGTGTGTGTGTGTGTGTGTGTGTCGAGAGAGAGAGAGAGGAGAGAGAGAGAGAGAGAGAGAGGGGGGAGGGAGGGAGAGAGAGAGAGAGAGAGAGAGAGAGAGAGAGAGAGAGAGAGAGAGAGAGAGAGAGAGAGAGAAGAGAGGAGGGAGGAGGAGAGAGGGGGGAAGAGAAGAGAAGATAAATGATGAGAAAAGACGGAGAGAGCGAGGGAACGTGAGAAGGGAGAGAGAGTGAGCGAGAGACACTCAGAATGCTGGTGGCGGAGGCCCTGCCAGGGAACTCATATGCATGTGCATGATGAAACGTGTGATAAAGAGTCCTTCAGTTCCACAGGACGACCGAGTCTCTAGACAGGAGAGCACATTTAATCAGGTAAACTTTGAACATAATCTGGGAGGAAGATAAAATCTTGTGCAAGTAAAAAAAATATATAAAAAAAGGGTAAGCCTCAAATATAATTCTTCCAAAGTGTCCTGGGCTAGAATTTCTCGTTTTAATCTTATCACGAACCGACTGTGTTTCTCTATTGGTTCACCTCTCTCTCTCTCTCTCTCTCTGCCTCTTTGTCTCTCTCTCTGTCTTTCTCTTTCTCTGTCTATCTGTCGCTCTCTCTCACGCTCTCACTGTCTCTCGCTCTCTTCCTCCTAATGCTCATTTGCATTTCTCATTCTCTCTCTCCACTATAGCCCTCCTACTCATTCTCTCTGTCTATCTCTCTCCCCTACTTTACGCCTCTCACTCTTTCCCCTCCCTCTCTCTCTCTCTCTCTCTCTCTCTCCTTTCTCAATCTGCATCCCTCCTTCTCTCCCCCCTCCTTTCTCTCACCCTCTCCTCTCTCACCCTCTCCTCTCTCCTCTCTCCTCTCTCCTCTAGAACAGCAGCAGACATGGCTTCTCGCGTGCATTGCTTTGTGAACTCTCTCTGCTCTCCGGGGATAAATATTCATGGAGTCCGGAGCGCGTGTGCGGGTCATCCTGTGCAGCTAGCCCGCTATCAGGACCTTGCAGGGTGCGGAGGATGCTGCGTCTCCACGGTGACCGCCCCAGCTATCAGTCCGCATCAAGAGAGAGAGAGAGAGAGACGGAGAGAAAGAGACGGAGAGAGAGAGAGAGAGACGGAGAGAGAGAGAGAGCCGCAGCCTCACCAGACTGGACCCGCCTGGTTGCCGCGGCGATGAAGCACCAACCGACCATAGCGGCTACATGTCCCGGTCGGTTCCCTGGTAGCATGTGGCGGCAACGTCGGTGGGCGGGGCTACAAACCTGTGGCGCATTGGCTAATCAGTGCAGCACAGGTTAAGTCGGCCACCAGCACACACACACACTCAGGAGAGTGCTAGAATGCTAGCATGGTACCATTTTATCATTTCATCAATCTTTACAATAAATCAGACTTTTCAACACCACCCTGCCTGTGTCCTTGGAGGAGCTCCGAACTAAGCCACATATATGTGGCATTGTAACACTAGCTACGCTACACTGGCACCCAGTCAAGCCCAGACTCTAACTGGGCCAGGTGAGGCCAATTAGGCCAGCCACCAAACACACACACTCACTCCCACAGTCACAATCTTTCCAATACTCAATAATAATAAGATAATAAATAAGAATAAATTCTATAATAATAATAATAATAATAATAATAATAATAATAATAAATACATAAGCAGATATCTAGCTGAGTAAAAGGCCATTCCAAGGGTTGTCTTGAGCCTAAAGGTGAGACAGAAAGCCATTCGTCTGTCCGCCCAGAAGGTGACGGTCAGAATGAAACATCAGAACAGGACCAGTTAATTAAGGAGGCCCGGCGCGGGCCAAGAGACGGCCATATTGTTTTATGCTGAGGCCTTAGATCTACGTTTAATTAATCCCAACAATAGTGCTGAGGCAACACGTTTCGGCTCGGCATGTTTACTTGGCAATAATCTCTCCTGGTAGAACGATAAAGCCCCCGCCGCTATTTACACGCTTTTATTAGCAGCCAGGGTATGGTTTCAAAATAAAAGCACCAACAAAAAATACATAAAAAACCGTTGAACCTTGAAAGGATGCGTGGCTTGAATGAAACAAACGACCCTAGAACCAGTGTGCAGTAATTACACAATGTAAACAGGGCTTTAAGGTTGGTGAGTACGCGACGCGACGCGTGATGCTAGATCGATGGTGTGTGGTCTGGCGGCGGTGGTTCGGATGTGGCCGCCAACCCAGAGGCTTAGCCGTGTACCAAGCCGCGTACACCTTGATACTGTCACAGAACCTGTCAGCAGCCCTTTTAATTAACTGTTAATACACAGACGAGGTTATTTATAAATCCCTTGTAATTGTTTCCTACATTTTAGGAAAAGCCTTTTATTTTTTCCAAAGCCATGCCCATTACACTGGAACTAATTTAAATAATTGACAATTAATTATGCTCTATTGGCCCAGAAGACACTTTACTGGCCCTAAAGGCCCTGTCCTCTTAGATACCTTAATTAGATATGAAATTGCTTTCAAATTGCTGGTGGTGAGTCTGGCTGGTAGCGGCAGACTTGTACAGTATATATCTTGCTCCTTGATACGTGTAATAAAGTCCTCTCAGGCCCTTGGCCTCACCCACAGCCCTGAGCCACCAGCAGCAGTTAAAATATAATCGCAGAGACTAAGAAGACATGACTGTTCTGACTGCCGTGAATGAAAGACATCCATTGACACTTTGTCGGACTCCATGTTGTTGTTCTTGGGTTTGTTGTGAAGACAAGATCTCTCTTAGATCGTGTCGTTGATATGCTGAGAAATGAGCTCATCGTAGAAACACAGAATAAAAAAGAGAATAAAAAATCCAACGCAACAATGCAACTAAATGTGTCGTTCACTGGCGCAGGGAAACTTCAGTTCAAGGTTCAACATAGAAAATTGCACAACAAACAGAATCAGGGATCTTGTCTCCTTAATAATATTATAGTCATCATCATTCTGTTGTATTCTATCAGTGGCAGTAGCTCAGGAGGTAAGAGCGGTTGTCTGTTCTGAGCTTCGCTTAGTTAAGTGTCGAGGTGTCCCTGAGCAAGACGCTTCACCCCAACTGCTCCCTCCCGTCTGTTGCCTTGCATGGTTGACACCGCCGTCGGTGCATGAATGGATGTATCAATGGGTCAATTTGAGTCTAAAGCACTTTGAATAAAGGTGCTATATGAATGGAATCCATTTACCTTTTTCCATAATAATAATTTCTACAAAACCATTCAGAGCAAAATCAATTGAATTCAAATGAAAAACTGATTTGAAAGTACCTATATTATGATGAGGGGAATGCATAGTTTAGCATTTCTTTGCAAAAACCCTGTTGAGATCTGCATCTAGAAAGACTCAACAGTTTCAACGTGGGTCACATGACACGTTCTGGATGTGGGGGCAAGATGGATGTGGAGGGTTGAGGGGGGAACCGGGGACCAAATAACTCCTCGCTATTTACTAACCCTCACTACTACCGAGTGGAAGTGATGTAAGTGTATGCAGGTCGTATGTCCACAGCTGGGCTCCCGTTGTCTGGGGGAAGCCTCCACACACTCAGTGCACCGGAGAAGACGAAGGAGAAGGAGAAGGAGGAGGAGTTCCATGAATGAATGAAGGCTGGAGGCCAGAGGCTCTTTGAGGTTCCTCTCTTTGAGTCCCTATTTGATCTGCGGGCCCCGCTGATTACCCCAGGGCCCCTGGAGCCCGTGTCGCGGCTCTGTGTTCGGATTCAACATCAAAGATCGGCAGAGACGAAGGCTTCCTGTGTTTCCTTTGTGGGGATTTATTGGACCTTGGCCTTGGGTGCAAAAGTACAAGGGGGGGGGCACAGTCAGGACAGTGTATTGGTTGTGTAGTGTTTGACTCCCAGCTGAAAAGTGCTGGGTTTGATCCGGCCCACAATGCCCCGCATGCCCTGCACCTGTAGCAGGCATCGTGCACCGGGCCTAAGCCCTGTGCAGGATATATCTAGAATTCACAGTAAGTCGCTGTGGATAAGAGTGTCTGCCAAATGAATGCTGGCTCCACGCAGCAGTGCAGCACCGCTCCACAACACTTCACCACCACAACGAGCTGGGCAGGGAGTCATGCCACGATTTAATCAGCGCGTCACAGTGCCCACACAGGCCCTCCTCGCGCGAGATGCTTCCTCCACCGTCTGTTATTGTTTTGTAGGTCGATCCCTCCGCAGAAACATGCTTATTAAAAGCCTCCGGAAGAGTATTTACCGGGCACTGTCACGGTCGAACCAGGTCGGACATGCAGGGGTTTAATGGCTGTCCGTCCACCTGCACACAGCGGCTGATTAAGGGTGCCAGCGGGGGGGGTGTGTGTGTGTGTGTGTGTGTGGGGGTGTGGGAGGGTAGGCCTCCAGCCTGCTTACTGAAGATGGATGTCCCTCATCCACAGCTGCTCTGAACTCACGGCTGGTCTCCTCACGGTTCCCCGACTGCTGTAATTGTTTTCTATTGCTCCGAGCTCCCGGGGACGAGACACACATTGAGTCAGGTATGGTTTCAGAGACGCAGCTAAGCAGACTTGTTCTGTTCATATTCCGTCTCATAGAACAAAAGAACAAATTGGACACGGTGTAGCTACAAGAGGGCGTACATATACAGTTGGAGAGGTCCCAACCCTGCAGACATACTGGATGTGTTTGAGCTGCAGCGTGCAGCTGAACACATCCAACATGGCCGCCGGGTGCAGGCTTGTTTCAGGGGCCACATCTGTGTCAATTTAGAGGCTTTGGCTTTGGGTTCCAAAAAACCCATTGTAATGTGAAACCATTAATATATGTTTTTGGACACGTTAGTGGAATACTCCCCAGCCGCACACACACACACACACACATGCGTGCATACATGCACACACATGGACACACACAAGCACACACACACGCACACAAACACACACATGCACAGACACACACATGCACAGACACACACATGGCTACAAAACCTCACAGAGGAAGTTGGGAAATGGACTTTGAGCGAATAGTCATTGGAAACACAATAAAGATTTCTCTGACGATGGCCTTTTGACGGCCAGAATCGATACCACAATAAGTGTGTGCGAACATAATGCACGGTAAGGTTGCGCGCAAATTGTAAATACTCATAAACGCCGTCTTTTATAGACGAGCACAGGCCATTAGTGGGAAAATGGAAATTATATTTGTATGTAATAAAGACATCCCGAGCAACGGGCACACAAAGCCCTCCACCGCCAGAAGAGTATTGAGGCTCAACATTTCAAAGAGCACTTTGGATCCAACCTCCATTACTCAGTAGTTCTAGAAGGGCTGTAAAATGTATGCAAAATGTTGTATTTCTTCCCTCTATTTTGGAGCTTAATGTTTTCTAATGGCTCTCCCCCCCGGCACCACATTAAATCCCACAGTCACTGCTGTCTTTTTGACAAACAACCAGAGCTGAAATGTGAACTTTTTAACCAGAGTTCACATTTTAAGCTCTAGTTAAAACGGTGCTGAGCAAAAAAGTTTGCCCCGCTTAAGTATGACACGCCGGAGATGGGAGGTGGGAGTTGTTTTCTTTGTGAACCCGTTTTCTTTTAAATAATAAAAATACTAACTGACATGTAATTCCACCTAACAACTTAAAAGTATCTTAACAGCAGTGGACTATGTGCCATATTGTATCATTGTTTTATATTGTTTTATACTGTATATGCTTAGCTTATTCTTAGTTTATTTTTCATAATTCTGTTTTTATACTGTATCGCTATGTAACCTGGCACAGTAATTTCCTTCGGGATAAATAAAGTTCTATTCTATTCTATTCTATTCTATGATATTCCGTTATCTACGTTTAAATCATACAATATTTTCCACTGCTGATCCTCATTGGTCCACATCGCTCAGAGGGTGTACAGAATCAATGCACTACGAATCCAACGTTCAAAACAACGGTCCAATGCAAATATCCACCAGAGGTTTCCTTGACAACGCAAGAGTTGGGGGGGGGCGGTGGCATAGCGGCTCAACTCGCTAGTGCGCTACCCATGTAGGCGATGGGCCTCGTAGTGACACGTGTTCGATTCCTGCACGTGGTCCTATGCTCCATGTCATTCCTTCTCTTCTAAACCCTGCCTCTCTCTGTCCTGTCCTGCCCTTGAAGTATGTATACACTCGGGGCATAAAGATAGGAATAGTGATGATTCATAATTGCTATAGAAGTTTGCATAATAGCTGGGATAAGAGCAGAAGTGCCATTCTGAGTGCAGTACCAACATCTAAGAACATACAATATGCTAAACAATGCTAAGTACTATTAATAATGCCAAGATGTACAAACACAGTTAGTGCTAGGGTTAGGAGAGGGAAGGTGTGTGTGTGTGTGTGTGTGTGTGTGTGTGTGTGTGTGTGGGTTATGCAGAGTCCAGGTGAGCTTTGAACAGGTGGGTCTACAACCTCAACAGCAGAGTGCCTTCCACTTCACATACACGGTGGCCGTACGCGGCGCCATATGCGTACGACCGTCGACGGCGCCACGGAGCCGTGTAAGCTAGAAGAGACTCACGGTGCTGGCAAGATGAACGATTCACCCCGCGCTCCTCATTAAATCTCCCCAGTTTATGAGGGACAGCCAGCACCGGACAGCAGCATCGCGGGGGCCGGGGATGGGGGATGGGTTGGTGGGGGGCGAGGTGTCGACAAACCAGCGTGAAGAAGGGTGTTATGCTTTGTTACTCCTTTTCATGGCGTATGACACCCGTTGCACTCCGAACCGTCCCTGGAAGGAGAGATCTCCTCACTCTTCGTTCCTTCTCCAGGTTCCCTTCCTTGTGAATAGGGAGTCGTTTCTTACCCTTAGGAGGGGGGGAGGGGTGCTATAGGTCATAGGGGGGGGGTGTCATAATTACACGGCCCATAATCATATGGCCTGGGGAAGCCCTTTGAGACTGTAACTGTGATTAACGGCTATACAAATAAAAAGTGACTTGAATTGACAAGCAGGACTATCGTCGGGTGGTTTTCGGTTTCGCTCCCACGCCCGTCGAAGGGTCTCGGATGCCAACCTCAATGTGCAGCGCGTTGTCTACCTGTAGACGCAGTCCTTGAGGAGACAGATGCCTCCTTATCCCCAGCCTCCCCCTCTCCTCACACTGAGCGACCCGCATCTCAACTCTCAAAGACTAACTATGAGAACGAGAGGATCGGAGGTGTCGGTAGTGTGGAGTCCGCGCGCGGCAGGACGCTCCTCGCTGCAGGTCCCTCCCTGTTGCTGCAGAGAGGCTCCTCTGAGCGACACCTGGGTACATGAAAGGTGGACCTGAGTGTTGGGGAATGGAGATAGTGATGATAAGGACTCTCTCTTCTCCCCCCCCCCCCTCTCTCTCTCGCTCTCGTCTCTTCTGTGCTCTTCCCGGCGCTCGGCCGAGGCTCTCATCTTCCAAGCCCCATCGGCTGCCCGGTTGGAGAGGGACCTCCGACAACTCTTGCCTCACTCCAAACACGCCATCTGTTTTCCACTGTAACACACACCACATGCAGTGGACACTGCACACACACACCACACACACACACACACACACACACACACACACCACACACACACACACACACACACACACACACACACACACACACACACACACACACACACGCAGTTGGACACGCGCACACACACACAACACACACACAAAGAACACATTTTACACCACACTCAGGATGGACACACATGCACTCTGAGCACACATCAACACACACACACACACACACACACACGCACACACCACACCACAGCACATGCGCTCTGGACAGCACTCATGTACACACATACATGACCAACAGGACACACACAGGACAAAACACACACACACACACCACACACACCACACACAACACACACACAATCACACAACACACAAGAATATCACTCAGACACTTCCCCCAACACAGACACCACACACATAGCACTCAGTACAACAATTAGGCATGCACACATGCACACACACACACACACACACACACCACACCACACACAAAGAAACACATTTACACACACTCAGATGCACACACATGCACTCTGACACACACACACACACACACACACACACACACACACACAAACACACACACACACACACAAGACACACACAAGAGACACAAAGCGAAACAAAGAATGGCAGTTGGAATTTGGAAATCAAAAGAAGCCTGGATGGAAATTCTGCCATTTTGGGCTGAAATTGAGACGCTGCTCCCGGGTGCCGCTCGCGGAAAGCCTCAGAGAAGAATCCCGGGTTTTAGCGCGTCACCTCGAATAACATCAGCATCTCCGCCCCGCGGCACGCAACGGGGCCAACGGGAGAGCCCTGAGTCGTGTCGACAATACCCCGCCGCGCGCCTGTAAATAATCATTGTTAATAAATCCCAGAGAAAACGTGATGAATCATTTCTTCGTCGGCCTACTTTTTCCTGGAGAGACTTCAGTTTCAACATCCTGGCTGGCTGCTGGTCCGTTTCCTCAACCTAATCTCATGTTTTTTTTATCCCCCCCCCCCCGACGTTGAAGCGCCTGATGTTCGCTCCGCTCTCTCCCCTCCTATCAGAGATCTGGACAGCGAGACCGAACCACAGAACCTCTCGGAGCAGGAGTCCCCCGGGCAGGGGGAGCTCTCTGTTTCAGGGGCGGTGGGGTTGAACCCAGAGGTACCGTATCTCCAGAAGAACGTCCGTGTTAAGAGCTTCCAGTCTGTTTCTTCACGCTCTGGAGGAGCTGAGAGAGCTTCCACCTGATGCAAGAGATGAGGTGGGCAGGGTATACAGTATCTTCTCCTGTTCTCCCGCCCCTACAGGGCTTGCTAAATGACTCCCCACCCACAGGATCGGATCGTCCACAGGTGAGTCCAGACAAAGACAGGATAGAAGGGTAGATAGTGTGGTGGTTCTTGTGTTCTGACTCCCAGCTGAAAGGCTACGGTCTGATCCATAACGTCTCACGAGCAACACGCATCCTAACCCCCTGCCTGCCTGCCTGACTTGGATCTGAATTCACTGCTTGGAGTCAATTCAGATAAAAGTATGTGCTAAATGACTGAATAGTGAAATGATTAGGAACAGCACTCATGGTTTTGTTATATTATAGTAATAGCTTTCAATGGCACACTTCTATTGTGGACGTCTATTGTTCTATTGTGGATAAAAGCACCGGCCAATGTAATAATAGCAAATCAGTCACTCGCTTAATCGTAAAATAAAGAGCAGCAGCAGTCAAAAGAGTGAAAGACTAAAGTCTTCCCTCTCTGCTTTAAATGGAAACTTCTGTGGTGAAAAAAAAGTTGGAAAACTGGAAGGAGAAACGTCGGTGGAGTAAAAGAACAAGCGAGCGAAGGCCAGAGAACAACAGTAGCGGCGGCAGCGGCGATGCTAATAGCGGATCCGTATCAGCGGTTGCTGGGCTCTGCAGCAACACTAGCAGCAGCAGCAGCAGCAGCAGCAGCAGCAGCTACCAGCCTCCCCGCTCCCGCCTTCACACTCCGAGGCTGACGAACAAACAACACAATGCCGCTGAATAAGTAATGACCCCCCCACCCCCCCCACAATCCTCTCAGGGTCCCCGAACAGCGAGAGACGGAGCGGCAGAGAAAAGACTAAAGTTTACTTTTGGTATTTGAGAACAAGCGAAGCCTGAAATTGTAAGCGACTCATTAGGGCGTGTGTGTGGTGCCTGGGGGGCCCCCGGCTGCAACAAGATGGCAGCCGTGCTAGCGAGCGGCGCCGTGCTAGCGAGCGGCCCCGTACTAGCGCCGCGGTTTTTCCAGAACCGGCTTCGTGAACCGCTTGCCTCCCAGGAAGCAACGCCACGCAACACAGAATCAGAACCGATGATAAACGGCTTAAACGACCCCCAGAGGTCGGCAGTAGGCTACGGTTACTGGTCTTTAGCGCGTATCTGTAGCCTACGCTTTAGCACATGTTGTTGTTGTTATTGTGATGTTGGGACTTGGATCTGTAATTCATTCAGCAGATGCTCTTATCTAAAGTCTGTATTATTTTGTGTTATACATATATTACATGTTGTTAATAACCCATGGGGAGTCAGCGTTTAGCCACCGTGGCCCTCGTCTCTGGAACAGTCTTCCTGAGGAGCTGAGAGATTCCACCTCTGTGGACATTTTTAAAAGAAAACTTAAGACATATCTCTTTAGCCTGGCTTTTACTTAAGGGTGCCTCGTAATTTGTTGCCCTGGATTATAAGTGTTAATCACAGGCTTTAATTCCATTTTTATCCTTTACTTTGTATTTTCTTATTGACTTGTTTTTATTTATTTCTTTTCTATTTCTTTTCTAAATATCTCATTGTTGTAATTTTTTGTCTTGCAAAATTCTATTCATTGTTGTCTCTTCCTGATTGTACTTTTTTGTCTCCGGTGTGTTTTAATTTTGAATTGTGAAGCACTTTGGGCTGCATGTTGTATGAAAGATGCTATATAAATAAAGATGCTTTCATTTGATTTGTTAGTGAGCATTTAGGGAATAATGCAGCCTGCGCCGGGATGTCTAGAACCTTTCTACTGGGAGTCAACACAGCCTAAACAGTTTCACAGTGTAGAGTCTCAAAAAATGAATGCACGTCTTTTTACCTGTTATCGAACATGAACCGTGTTTAAAACATTAAAAAAAAAGCCACCCAGCATTTACTGAGTGCCTTAGTTTTAATACAAGTACGACTGTCAAAACTATTCCTGTGCCTTAAAATAAATTTTGGTCTACAGATCCTTGAAGTTTGCAAAAAAGATTGAACTAAGATAAAGTATTCACAAAGAAATAATAAAAAAAGTCCACAGCAACTAGGGATAGAAAACTGTAACAACCGCTTGGAGATGTCACAACACGTATTAGACTTTCCACTGAATAAATGCATTTATCTGAACGGAAATTACATTGGCCGTGAAGAAACTCATTAAGAGGCACATCGTTTCCATAGCAGCTTCCCATAGGCCCAGAACTAGAACCTATGTGGGTGATGTTTGAGACACATTAGTTAATTTAGTGCACTTTCTTGTCTGCCTATCCACATTAATGTTAATAGATGCACATCTCTTTGCGCCAAGCCTAGCAAATGGCTGGATTCCAGATGGCCACACACCGCCAGACACACACACACACACAGAGGTATAGGATTATAGGATACGTGCTGTTTGTGCAGCAACCAGAGGAGAGAACCTTATTTGATAGCATATGGGTGGATGACACTGCCTGACCACCCACCAATACCTTTTAAAAACAAACTCCTTAAGCATCGCATTAGCAATTCAATTAGGGGTCAGGGAGAGTTTTTACCTCCGACAAAAAGCTTCCTTGTGAGAACTTAATTCATACATCTCTTGCTTAAAAAATATTCGAAGATGTATTCGGTTTGTTGCAGACTTTATCCTTGAGATTCTCCTTGTTTCGGCCTGTCTTATATAATCACAAAGTCTCAAACGACGCAGAAGTCGGTAACACGAACCGAAAAACCCCTCGCCCACACATTACGGCTCCGCCCCCACTGAGCAACCTTTGATGAAGAGAACTCTGAAGATGGGGATGATGATGGTGGTGTTACCATGACTACAGAAGAGTAGTCATAAGGTCCCCCTATTAAGCCACCAGGTGTGAGCGTGATTAGGCCATCGCGAGCCGTTTCACCATTGCCATCTGACTACCGTCTCGTGACATCACAGGTGGGAATGTCCACCGAGATGTATACTGACGAGATCACTTTACCTGTCGACCCACTTGTGATGTCACGAGAAGGTAGGATCACCCTTAGTCATCAGTTAGTCATCAACTAATGTACACCAGAAATGAATACAAAACCAGCGTTGATGGTGATTATTACAGCACTATGACGCCAATCCAGACCGTTTTGCTTGTACACAAGACATGCTAATACTGATGCTAACCACTACCTCTACGATTACATTTACATTTACATTTACATTTAGGGCATTTGGCAGACGCTTTTATCCAAAGCGACTTACAAAGAGTACATTTGTTGAAGGAGAGGTGACGAAGAGGGGTGGCGACTCTCGTTACAATTACGTCTTACGTGA
>PIJE02001142.1:10779-34234 GCA_002895965.2 Coryphaenoides rupestris | reverse complement strand
GTGAGCAATGTGCTGCAGCACCAGCGCTCACCAGGCGTCGAAGACGTGCACACGCGAGCCGCTATAAATTACCGTAATTTATTAATTTCTCCCACATATGTTATGTATAAAAGGACCCAAAATGATCACTATAAGCGGACTGCTTGATCGCTATAAGCGAATTATTTAAACAGTGTTTGTATAGGAACGATTCTGTCCCAGGCTTTTTGATCCATATAAGCGGTTGATCACTATATCCGTGATCACTATAAGCGGATTACACTGTATTGCCATTTAGTTTAGCTGTTCATTTTATTGTTTTCAAAATGTGCCCAATATCAGATTCCAGTGAGTGAGACTGAGGTCAAGTAGCAAAGAATCAAACCTGTGTCTGAACACTTATGACCATGTTGTTCACGCTGCTCACATATGAGCAAGAAAAATACATCAGATTTGGGCAACTTTGGGCGTGCAGTGAGAACGACGTATCCATTGAGGTGTGTCGACATCGGGACACAGATGGAGTCTGACCCGGACGTAAAAGCTGGCAATTGACGGCGTGGAGATAAAACGTGTGTTTTCCAAGTGACAGCCATACTTTACAGCGGAGACAAGTGGTGCTTTCTGGAGGGGTCAGGGGGTCAGGCATTCTGTTTAGCGTGGAGGCTACACTTTGCATACACATCACACGCTGGGAAAGCTGACTGTGCTTAGCAACTTTCACCGGGGGGGAGGCTTAAATAACAATATATATACTGTGTACATATATAAAGAACAAAAAAACAAAGTGGAAGTGTAACAAAAAAACGGAAACAAGCTTTTAAGGCTAGCTGCTATCCACCTGCCAAGACAATGATCTCAATATAATGCCGCTAAGCTGCAACTGAGAGTAGATAACATGCTAGCTCTTTGCAGTTCCTCCCACTGCTAGCCAAAAGATGACTCTTTCAAAAGCTATATATCACGGTAGTTTACATCTCTACTCTTGAAAACTACTCTTATTGTGCATATAGATTTCTGTATGTTTTTATTATTTATTATTTTTAATTCTCTCCTGTACTTTCTGCTGAATTTCCCATCTGGGAATAATAAAGTACTACCTGATCATATTATATGTTAGTTATTAGTAGAAAAAAGATAGTTAGTAGTATAAAAAGAAGACATCAATATTTGACAATCTTGATTTATTTTCAGTAAACACATCAGAGGACATTATCCGTGCCGAAGTGTACTGACAGATAATTAAGGTGTACCCTGAACATGCCTTTCATAACAGCAACCACAACTTCTGTTGTGGACACTAATGGATGTACTAACTGGAAACCAAAGTAACTTCATAATCAAAATCAATTATTTATGTGTAATATGGGTGCGAGCTTTAACAACGTCGGAGTGAAAGCGTGGGAACGTGTGAAGCGACTGTGCTGGTCTAAATGTGTAAGTGGCGTTGGATAAAAACATCTGCTAAATTACTAAATGTAAATATAATACTTCTCCTTGGATGGCAATTTATTGTCGGTCCATCATCATAAAGAATGGGATGATACGCCTGCAAGTTAACACTTACCCACATGCACTTAACACTTACTTCTTGGCAATGCCGCGAGTTGAAAACATGTATAAATGTAAAAAAGTGAAAATAATGACTATATGAAACTATTACTCTTGTGGCAGTGGTACGCCATCCATGCAATGGCCACAATTCTCTGTGACTACTCCCCAACAGAAGCCTCTTCTGTGTTCTGTGAAAAAACGTTTTTAAATGTGCGCTCTGGGGGGGCGGAGGGTCTAGCAGGGCGGGCCGTGTGAGGAGACAAGGCGAGAGTCCCCAGCCCAACACCAGCAACACAGCTTGGCCCAGCTTGTAGACTAACTGTACATCAAACGGGGGTTGCTAAAGAGAGGACTGCGAGGGGGACTCCAGAATGTCTAGATGATCTCCACCATTAGAGCTACCCCGGCCCGAGCGAGGGGGGCCCCAGAGTCTTGGCAGAACCGGCGCCAGGCCCTCCTCTCTCCCCTCCCCTCCCCTGGTGCGCTGTTCGTTGGGTTCGTTTGTCTGCGTCTCTGGCAGTGGAGGCGGGCGCGTGGAGCTCCGCTGATAACGGCCCCAAACTGTCCACCAGGACACCACTAAAACCCGGCAAATTACCCCGCAAATGAGCTGGAGCGCTTCGCGGCTAATCCGCCGGCGGAGCTAGCTAGCTTCTTGGTCCTCCCCCTCCACACCCCCCCTCACCGCCCCCCAAAATAAACCAAGTAAACAAATAAATAAGTTTTGCGAGAGACGTACTGGGAGTGGAATTAACTCGGCTGTGAGCTGGGAAGTGGAATTCTTTGAAGTCTCATTTCGTGTGCTAGCTGAGCCGCGCCGCAAAGACATTCTCCCAACATGACTCCATGTTGAGAGCACAGCACGGCCAATCAGATTATAGCGCCAGATATTACAGTAAACAGTGCACCTGCGGTGTGTCATCACCGCACTCACTCTTCTTATTAAAGTCAACACCAGATAGCGGAGCAGACGGGATGAGCTGCGGCGGAGGCCGTAGCGGAAAAGTTCAACTTTAATTGAGTTTAATTAAGTATTCACGGTGAAACCGAGGGTACCAATTGTTATTGTAGAGATTCTTATCATTATTATTAGTTAGATTAATCTACGTCTGAATCCCAACATATTGGACCAACCGATGGACTAATATTTCTGAAACTTGGTACACAGGCCTTATTTTACATGCTGAACATTTTGATCAAACGAAAAATGGCCAAGCGATGCAGGAATGAAAAGATTGAAAACGAGCAAACTATTTTTAGCAATCACCAGTCCATTTCAAAAGGTGCCAGACCCTTGAAACAGGACATTCTACTTCATAAGCACACCAAGTTTGGTTGTCGATAGCTCAATCAATGGCATCCCAGCGTCAATTCCAATTAGAGCTCAGCTCAAGTTGCCTGGCACCACTTCACCCACAGGGGGCGCACAAGCACACACCATGACATGACTGAACTGCTCTCCAAATCACTTGGGGACACTTATCTCATGGCCCCTCGCGGTAGAAACAGGCCGTCTCTGGGGGCCGACGGTGTGTATGGGCTGTGAATACCTTTCTTAATGTAAGCAGTTTTAATGTAAGGTTGCTATTGTGTACGTCTTCAATCCTAAATCCCTCTTACACCCACAGAGTTGTCTCATAAATAATTTAAACGGTGAGGAGCGATCGACAGCAGTGGCTTATGGTGAGCAAACAGGTCCGGGCATATAATGTTCATTTAATCCAACTCTAATAAGACGTCTCAATGAGTCTTACTCTGCTGTAACGCTGCCTTGGAGACCGGGCCAAATTGACCACAACAATACCTTGACAGTAATTCAAGACATATCTAGAAACACAGTACAACATCAATATTACAATATTACACTGCACAGCGGATCTAGTGGAGAAAAAAATAAAAAATTATATATATATATATATGTATATATATATATATATATATACTATATGCACGTGTGTGTGTGCGTGTATGTGTGTTGTAGTCCCATCAGACAAATATTTCCTTTTACTTGTCTGACCTCATGTGCTTGTTATGTTCAGCGGTGCGTTAAATATATGGATATGGCAGACCGAGCTGTCTTCATACCCACGCGTGGACGTGTGTGCGCATCGGTGTGTGTGTGTGTTCATGCGTGACTGTGGGTGTGCGGGTGTGTATTCGCATCAGCGCGCGTACACACCTGCCCGTCCGAAGCCTGCGCACGTGCATCCGCATGAATGTGCATCCGTGCCACGTGTGCGTCTGCGCAAGGCGTGCCTGCGCGTACGTGTGCGCTAAGCGTGCACGCGGCGCGAGTGTGCACGAGATGGAACAGGCCACCGTCCCCACCCCCTGCCGCTGCAAGGTTGCGACAGGAGACAGCAGCTCGGTGGTCACTTCCTGTTTCCTGTCACACTCTAAAGCGAGTCCTAATGAACGGCTGCCTCCGCCGCGGGAGGCCCGGCCGTCTAATTGGGAGTCAGGTTCCAGCCGTGGCCCCCAGGGACCCGCGAGATGCTGCTACCCTCCAGGGACGCCGCGCTGCAGGGACGACAAACGCCGCCGCTCATGCGAAGCACGCCGCCAGCCAATCTGCTTATCCACCTCGGGAAGGGAGGGGCTTTTAGAACACAAATATATATATATATAATATCTCTGCGCTCTTGTGTGTGTGTGTGTGTTGTGTGTGTGTGTGTTCTCTGTGTGTGTGTGTGTGTGTGTGTGTGTGTGTGTGTGTGTGTGTGTGTGTGTGTGTGTGTGTGTGTGTCTCTGTGTGTGCTGCAAGACCAATGCGGCGCCGGACTGTGTCGAGACATAAGTGAACAAACACCAGGTGTCATTCTTATTCATGGAGGCTGTGTGCTTGGAGACACCGATCCTGATATTCGTCACGTAACACAGACGGAGATGCAGAAGTTATATGGCACGGCCGGGTTCTTCAGTCTCTTACTGCGTTCTTAGCACTGTTACACACTTTGTAAATGATAAATGTGTATTAATGGTAAATGGATTGCATTTATACAACGCTTTTATCCAAAGTGCTTCACAGTATTGCCTCACATTCACCCATTCATACACCGACGGCCGGTGTCAACCATGCAAGGTAACAACCAACACGTCAGGAGCAGGTAGGGTTAGGTGGTGTCTTGCTCAGGGACACCTCCACACTTAGCTAGGAGGCGGAGGAGCCCAGGGATCCGCTCTTACCTCCTGAGCTACTGTTGTAAGTATATTAATAAGTATATTATTATTTATTAAATAAACATATTATTGTATTCCTCAAGACATATAGGTCATTCATATACTGCAATGTTACCATTTCACTATGTAATTCATGAGGTGAAGTGAGTGACTTAAAGACTCCTGATACAGACAGTATTGTAGTATGAATGTGTTTGCAAGATAGTTGTGAGTTCGATCCCCGTCACCATGTCCCCAGCCTACCTGCACACACAATACACTCACATCCCTAATAGAATAGAATAGAATAGAATAGAATAGAACTGTATTAATCCCGAAGGAAATTCTTGTGCCAGGTTGCATAGCAATGCAGTACAATAAAACAATGTGGAAAACAACAGAATAATAAAAATAAACTAACGGATTTACAAATGTACAGTGCAGGTAGGTAATCCCTACCTGCTGCACGACAGCCTGGATCTGAACTCAATGCAAATCACGTTGGATAAACAGGCCCGCTGACTCTCAGAGCGTGAACATTTTCATTTTTCCCTTCTCCGCCACCCAGGGGCCGTCTCCCGTAATCCAAGATGTCTGTCTTCTGCCGTGGGGAGGAAATCGCAATCACCGCATATTTTCCTGTTTTTTGTTCCCTTTTTCCTTCATTTCTTTCTAATGTTTTGATTAATATTATGAATACGGGATGTTGCGATTTCTACAGGCTTACAATTATTATTATAATTTTTACTTATTTAATTATTGATTGATTTTATATTTTCATCATTATGTATATATGTATTTTTATTTATCTATCTATTTATTTACTTATGTATTCTATTTATTTTTGCTTACAACCTTGCTTGCATCTTTTCCCGCTGTTTCGGTCGTACATCCAATCCTGTCAATGTCACTCACTGTATAGAAACGTTAAAAGAAAAGAAAGCACAGCCCAGCAGAGAGAACACGACGAAGCCCCCGTGTGAACACGCTTAGAACACGCGACCTCCGCACACAGACGAGGGACGGAGTGAAAGTTCTCGCCTCGCCGTACGCGGCGGCGAACCCCGAGCCAACCGCCGCGGTCGCCAGGAATAGCAAGTTCATCGTTTCTCATCTCTCATCGCGCCCCGCTCGCCGCCCACTGGTTGTGGGGAGCGAGGCGTTCGGTCAGTGGGTCCACGTGACGGGTGGTGGTCTGATTACCCCGGGTTGACAGTTCGTTCCTTTATCTTCGTCGCTCGTGTGTTTCGCAGCCCAGTTCCGTTGTCTCTGTTGGCAGTAAACCTGGATTCCCCCTTAAGGTGATTAATAAAGTCTTCTGATCCTTGTGTGTATTATCGACAATGTTGTGCGAATATGTATTCATCTTTGTCAGCTTAGCAACAAATCGAATAAAAATCTTGAAAATGAATTTAAAGGTTATGTTGGAATTGTTGGAAGAGTTCCAGTAAACCTGCGTGGCAGTGGAGAAAGAGAAGGAGTCTAGACGTAAGCTGCGTCATAAAAGTGAAATAATTACTCATGAGCTGTTTCACATCATATTAATGGGTGCTGATGCTCATATGTTCCCCAGCCCTTGGACAAAGGGGTGTGTGTGTGTGTTGTTGTGTGTGTGGTGTTGTGGGGGGGGGGGGGGCGGGGGGTGGTAGGTGATCGCAGGACGATTATTATGTATTATTAGTAATTTTTTGTTAACACATTTTCAAAACAGTGTGAACCTTTTTCGTCAAACTTTCCGTTTTTGCCTCCGAAGACGGAAGAGGCCCTGGGGTCTTTGAGGAACGTGGTGGGGGTGTTGGGTTTGGGGGTGGTGGGGTGTGTGTGGTGCAGGTGAGGGTGAGGGTGAGGGTGGGGGTGAGGATGGGGGGTGAGGGGTATCTCCCCATCCCCGGTGTAGAGTCACGCAACCTTCAAACACACCGTAACACCCCCCCCCCCCCCCCCCCACACCCACAGCCTGCAGCTCCTAACCTCAATCTCTCAACAGTTGAAGGTTCTCTAGATGCTGCAGTCTGGTGTCTTCTGGGTGACGGCTGACGCACTACGACAACTACTACCACATCGTGGTAGTAGTTGTAGGCCTAGTCATAGTAGACGCATAAGAAGTATTCTTATTATTTGATTTATTAGGTGTAGTAGTGGTAGTAGTAGTACATGCATAAAGTAAAACGTATTCCTGTTAATTCCTGTTAGTAGGAGAAATAAGTAGTATTTGTTGATTCATAAAGTATAAATTGTGTAGTAGTAGTAGAAGTACTGCAGAGAGTATAACATATTCTTTAGTAGGAGTAATAGTAGTCGTAGTGTAGTGGTATTGCACAGGCATTACATTATTTAATACACAACCGAAACTATTCTGCTGTAAATACCCAATAAGCAGGTATTTTTTGAAGGGGGGAATACTTTGTTGAATCGGCGAATAATATTGTGTGTGTGTGTGTGTGTGTGTGCAGAGAGAGAGAAAAAAAAAAGGTGAAAAAGTCCAAATTCATTTCATGGTGACTGAGTGGTAATTTATCAGCAGACAGGTGTTTCTTCTCCACAGGAAAAAAAATAAATAAAAAGCCAGACTTTGAATTTCTAAAGGTTTCAGCCGCAGTCCCGCGCTTTGGAATATTTTAACCCCTGGACCAAAATACTACATATATTATAGTACGAGACATTCATGACGGCGTCTTGCTGCCACAAAGGGCGTCAGGTCGCTTTCAACATCTGACTTGTTCATTAGGGGCACGCCAGCCTTCAGCGAGACGGGGGCCTTCAGATGGACCATTCAAAGGAATGGAGGGAGAGTGTGTATTTAAAAGAGACGGACCTACAGAGATGTAGGGTGACACTGAGCCCGGGCCTGCTGACAGCACATCAAGTTAGTGATAAATATTCTGTCACCAATGGTAAGCTTTCAGTCAGCACAAAACCATCGTTCAATAGCCCTAAAACCAGTACACGACCATCCATTCACCAGTACACAACTATATTTCACTAGGACTCAAACCAGTGTAGAACCATCTGTTAACTAGCACTAAAACCAGTACACAACCATCCGTTCACCAGGACTAAAACCAATACAAAACTGTCATTCACTAGCACTAAAACCAGTACACAACCATCCGTTCATTAGGGACTAAAACCAGTACAAAACCATCATTCACTAGTACTAAAACCAGTACACAACCATCCGTTCACCAGTACACAACTATAGTTCACTGGCACTAAAACCAGTACATAACCATTTGTTCACTAAGACTACAACCAGTACACAACCATCCGTTCACTAGGGCTATAACCATTATAGAACCACCCGTTCACTCGGACTAAAACCAGTACACAACTATCTGTTAACGCGCACTAAAACCAGTACACAACCATCCATTAACCAGGACTAAAACCAGTACATAACCATCCATTAACCAGGACTACAACCAGTACACAACCATCCGTTCACTAGGGACTAAAACCAGTACACAACCATCCGTTCACTAGGACTACAACCAGTACACAACCATTCGTTCACTAGGACTACAACCAGTACACAACCATCCGTTCACCATGGATTAAAACCAGTACACAACCATCCATTCACTAGGACTACAACCAGTACACAACCATTCGTTCAGTAGGACTAAAACCAGTCCAAAACCATCCGTTCACTAGGGATGTTTCTGACGACTGATTTCCCTCAGGTTCAATCGCGGATGTTTTGTGAAAGGGTTAGTCGACGGAGTTCTTTAAAAACGAAAAATGCCTAAAAAAGCTGTCAAAAATTTAGGGCAAATGACAAATCTAAAAGAGGTCATTTAATTCTACTTAAATGAGGCTGAAATGTGCACCAGGCCTATTGCAGTCAGCTCTCATGTCGCGGATGTGTTCTGCATCGCAGCGTTTGACTGTTAGGCAGGAAGGCAAAACAGTTGGGAGTTGTACAACGTTGTTATAATAATCCTCCCAGATACATCTTTGTCTGTCAAGAGACGTGATAACAATGATCACGGCTGTTGGCTTTTTTCTCTTCTCATTCGTTTTATCGATCTGCTGACTTTAGTGAGCAAAGCCCATCGTTCTCCCGAGCAGACGTTTGCTCAAACTCAGTCGGCCTAAAGAAAGTTAAGACATAAGTAAATATCATCCGGCAGATCGTGCTTTCTTTTCTGTCAAACAGACCGAATTGATTGACATTTCAACAATACGGGGATCCTAGAACATCGAGAACAGCCGAGCGTCGCCGTGTGTGATCCAAGGTTCAAGAATCAAGACAGAGTTCAGTTTATCAGCAGGAGTAACGAGCTGGCTCACACACTCATGGTTATTATTCTATAGGCCTTGGTTGTTATTCTATTTAAATAGAAATGAAGTCCTGAAATCACCAGACACACCTGACACAGAATTGTGAACCAGATTAAATTAATTATTTGATGTTTTGCGAAACTACACAGTGTTTGACCTTGGTTCGTGAAAGGCCTTATAAAAAGCATGGTATAATTGATATATGAATATTTCTATCAATAGGCCCAGTGCCTGCTTTTCTCAGAGAGACAATACATGCGCCGCAACATGGGGTTGACTCTGAACAATCGTAGCGTTCACACGAACCAGTACAGAAGGACACCGCATAAAACAACATGCTTCCAGTTTCAAAGTCACTCACACACTGTGTATGTGTGTGTGTCAGAAAGTATGTGTGTGTGTATCTGAGTGTGTGCGCGTGTGCATGTGTGTGTGTGTGTGTATGTGCGTTTGTGTGTGTGTGAACGTTATCTCTGCAGGTTATGACACACATGAATAACAATAGCTACAGCTTGGCACCTGCCTCACATCTGGCTCCCGTGTCACATCTGCATGCGAGTTCCCATGGTAACAGAGACACCTGATGGACCAGAGAACGCTCTGGGGACAACACACATGTGCGCACACACACACACACACACACACACACACACACCAGCAGTACCCGCGCGTCCACCAGTGCTTTGTGCTGACCCAGCGGTGACGCACTCCCTACCGGTTGCAGCAGCACTTAAACAGCATCGCGCCGCTCTGCGATCCACCGGCCCAATTTGTTACTTCTAATTAAAAAGCGAACCGAGCAATCTCCCCCCCCCCCCGAAACAATCACACTTCCGTGGTGCCACGGTTGATCGAATCACAGATGACTGTTGGATGTGTCGGGTTAGGGGGGAGGAGGGGGATACAGAGGTACTGGTTTGGTGACTGACTTGGACTGACTGGTGCAGACAGAACCTTGTGCAGCTCAATGTGGGGAAAACGAGGGAACTGTTGGTGGACTTGAGGAGAACCAAGGCTCCAGGTGAGCTGGGGGCAGTGCTATAGGTACTTGGGGGGTGCGGGGGGGGGGGGGTGCACCTGGACTGGACTGCTGGGCTGGATTGGGAACACCAAGGCAAGTTGTGGGAGTGTGTGTGTTTGGTGGCTGACTTAATTAGCCTCACCTGGCCCAGCTAGAATCTGGGGTGGGTGGTGCATTGGCTAATCAGTGCACCACAGGTTAAGTCAGCACACACACTCGGGGAGCGCTTAGCAATACCATCCGCTCTGTCCATGTCGTGTCATGAAGCCACACGATGTGGCACGGTGGCAGGAGACTCTGCGGCACAACTCTGTAAGACGGGACGGAGCCTGTATCACCTAGCGAGTCCCGGGGTCCTTCCTTGACCCGAGTGCAGGTCAAGGCTGTTAAGACACGTTCCACCAATCAGCAGCTGAGAGTCTCTTCTTTTGTGGTCGTGTGCTGGGAGCAGCAGCATCAAGGCCAACAGGCCAACATTATTTGTATTTTTTATTTCATTTATAGGTAATGTCAACCAGGGCCAAATCTCAAGGGGATTTTATTTTGTGATGTTAATTGTGTGTCAGTGTGTGTTGATGGCAATAAAGTTATTTAAAAAACTTTATTGCCAAAAATAAAAAATAAGTAACAAAAATAATATGAGGTTATTGTTTTGTCTTCTCCTGTCTTGTGCAGCAATAAAGTAATTACCCCACAGGCATAATAAAAGTAGCAATCTATTTATCTTTCCAGAACAAAGATTAAAAAAAAGAAGAGACAGGAAATTATAATTAATATATTTGAAGCCAAATCCATACGCGTTGTGGTTCTATTTACAACGTTCTGTTCATTTCTCCTTTATTTCCCTAACATAAAGTACAATTGAAAGTACTTCAACGTAAAGGCGGGGGTAGAGAAACTGGTGCCAGATCGGCACTCTGAATTTGCATGCATTAAGGGGCGAGGGGGTCAAGCGAGATCCACGCGGGGAGAGCGAGAGTCCGCCCGGCAGCACGAATACATTAACGCTAAGTAAATGCTTTGTTGATTTAAAAAGATTACAGCACACACACACACAAGCAAGCCAGCTCGATGGATTTTAATTAACTTGCCATATATAAACTATATGTTATTAGGCGTTACTGAATGGAAACGCTGAACGCTGCCTCTTTCCACGCGACTGACTGCAGTAGCCCCGCTGCTCCCGAAGAGGCGACGGGTTGCTGTGGTAGATTAGCGCTGAGACCAGCTAGCCGCACTACTATAGCAACAATAGCAATGTATGTTATAGAGCTAAGACAGCTAGCGCTACTATAGCAACCTGCTGTACCACTGTATCTTATAGATAGAGACAGAGGGGAGGACGGGGGAGATAGAGGGGAGGATGGGGGAGATAGAGGAGAGGATGGAGGAGATAGAGGGGAAGATGGGGGAGATAGAGGAGAGGACGGGGGAGATAAAGGGGAGGATGGGGGAGATAGAGGAGAGGATGGGGGAGATAGAGGGGAGGATGGGGGAGATAGAGGGAGGATGGGGGAGATAGAGGGAGGATGGGGGAGAAAAGGGAGGATGGGGGAGGGGAGATGGGGGAGATAGGAGGGGAGGATGGGGAGATAGAGGGGAGGATGGGGGAGATAGAGGGGAGGATGGGGGAGACAGAGGGGAGGATGGGGGAGATAGAGGGGAGGATGGGGCAGGGTAGAGGAGGGGATGGGGCAGGGTAGAGGAGGGGATGGGGGCGGTAGAGGGGAGGATGGGGGAGGATGGGGGGAGGGGGAGGAGAGACTGGGGGAGGCTGGGGGAGAGGATGGGGGAGGTAATTCTCCCTGAGTCACAGTGCTAAACGGATCCTCGCTTCCAGGATCCCAGACTGTCAGCTGGAATAAGAAGCTAATACATAACGCCGCGGCTGCGCTACCAACCGCTAACCTCGTCGGGGCGGGGAGAGAGAGGGGCGCTCAAGGCTCCACCCCCGAACAGCTCGTCAACTTGGGGGAGCTGCGGCGGGCGGTGGGGGTAGAGAACCGTGAATATGCATGATGGCAGAAGGCTGTCTTGACTTAATGTGTAAAAGAGAGAGAGAGACAGATAGAGAGAGAGAGAGAGAGAGAGAGAGAGTCAGAGAGTCAGAGAGTCAGAGTGAGAGAGAGAGAAAGTCAGAGAGAGAGAGAGACTTGAGGGGCTTGTTTCTAACCGCATTGCTGAGTCGGTCGAGGAGGAAGCCAAGGAAAGAGAGAGAAATTAGATTTTGGTGTCGACTTTTGAGGAAGCGAGGAGTAGCATGAGCTAGCAGCTAGCTAAGGGCTTGACTGCCTCTGTGCCCCCCACAGACTCCACCACCGGGGCACAGACGCAGCCCTTAACACCGGGTTTTAGACGCAGAACTTCTGCCTCACAGTTTCTGGAAAGGTGCGATCTGAGAGCATCCACGACGGTCGTAAAGGTTTAAGAAAAAACAGACACGTTGCATTCCATAGGCGCAGGTGTGAGGAGCGTTGTGCGGAACGTCAAAATGCTAGCGTGCGCAGCCAATAGACTTATTTTTTTTTGCCCGATGCGAGAAGACTCGAAAAGACAATTTCTCCAGTGTGACAACTTTTAAAAATAACATAAAGATGTTCACCAACACTTTGTGAAACCCAAACGTTTCCAACTGAAAATAGTCGACCCTGGCGTTTACTTACTTACTTCTTTAATAGATGTCAGTTAAACCGACTTCCGTACTTCGATATCTTTATACAATTACTTGACTTGTGCGCTGCTCGCAACGTACCGGAGAAAAAAAAAACTAAAAACCTTGGCAACAAACGTATGAGGCGATCCAACTCTTTGTGATTTTGCTTGCAGCCGGTGCAGGCTAACTCGGTGAGTAAGCGTCTGCCTACACAAGCGTCAGCCCAGGGTTCCAACAGATGGTTCCTGCGAGCAGAGTTACTCAACACCCAGCTGATCTGCCTTTCAAATGTCTCTCCGTGAAGGATATTAGCAGGAGGAACTCTCCCTCCCTCCTCCTCCTCCTCCTCCTCCTCCTCCTCCTCCTCCTCCTCCCCTCCATCACGGAGAGGGTAGTTTCCATAAATATTTTCACAAAATATCTGACTTCACCGCGTCTGAGTTCACTTACGAGCGTTGACGTAATTCATCTTCCACATCTTCCATCACGAGAAACGGCGCGACCATGGGTCTGTTTGTGTTTGCGTGCTCTTATACAAGTACCATTACATTTTAAATTGGTTTAATATGGCCTTTTTTGACTGATGTGTGTATATATTTGTGTGTGTGTGTGTGTATATATATATATAAATACTGTATATCGCATATGTCACATTTTCAAATATCAAAAGGCTTTTACAGGGGAATCAGTCGCGTAGTGAATCAGACAGATCCATGCTGGGAAACTGCCAAGTGATTTGCCTTCAGGAGTCAGAACTCAGACACTTAGAGCATTTTATTCAGCCGCTCTTCGCCTGAGAAGTAATAGAGAGTTGAGGATATTAATCGAAAATGTCAAGTCAATTTATTAAGTCCGCGGCGGTTATCTCTCAGGAGTCAAGCCTCCTACTCGGACAATTAGCGCGGTGGTCGTACGGGTCCTGACGGTCTGGGCCGCATCACAGAGCCCCGATGAGCCAAGAAGCAAGAAGACACCAAACAAACACAAACACACAAAGTCTCTGGCAGCCAGCCTCCGATTCCCTGCGCCGTCCGGAATCGACCACACACACGACCACACACACACACACACACACACACCACACGACCACACACACACACACACACGACCCCACACACACACACACACACACACACACACACACACACACACACACCACACACACACACACACACACACACACACACACACACACACACACACAGATGCTGAACCAAGGTTGTACTTTGTTTTCCACATAAAGATAAAGTGGGCTAACCATCCACACACACGACCACACACGACCACACACACACACACACACACACACACACAACACACACACACACACACACACACACACACACACACACACACACACACACACACACACACACACACACAGAACCTCAACCGAGCAGTGGTTTCAACATTAGCACGAGCGTGCACACACACACGTCTCATTTCGACCGGTGTGGACCAGTCCGCATGGCATCGACGAGCAGAGAGCCACCGTCCTCTGAGGGCGGGAGGACACACCCCTGTACGGCGGAGGGGGAGGGGGGGGGGGGGTCGTACCGTTCTCCGTGTTCTCGTGCTCCGTGTCGGTCAGGGTCAGGTTGGAGTTGGCCCGGCTGGACAGGCAGGAGCTGCGGCCGGACTTGGGGTTGCCGCCGCCGCCGCCGCCGCTGCCGCCGCCGCCACCGCGACCCCATAAACGAACGGCGTGCTCCGGGGACATGATGCCGTCGGTCTCTGTGTCGGCGTCCGAGCCCACGCTCACTGAGTAGTCGCGGTGCTGCAGGGACAGCTCGCCGCGGTAGCCCGCCGTCGGCACGTGGGCGGGCAGGCCCTCGCCGAAGCCCAAGTCCCGCAAGGAGAAGTCTGCTCCTGGGTGGGGGGGGGGGGGGGGGGGGGGGAGAGAGAGAGAAAGGGGGAGGTTGGGTGACTAGTCGTGAGGCGTGTTGTGCCGTGTGGGCGACCCGGGCTCTGCTCTGACCTGCAGCGAGGGAGGATGTGTCATCATCACCAGCGCTCTCTCTTTCAACCCACTTCCCCTGTTTGTATTCATCATCCGCACAAAACCCATCAAATAAATGTAAAAATAAAGATCTGTGATGAATATCCTGCAACCAGAAGAGGACACCGCATCCAACAGCGTTTGTCGACGTTTGTTTTCTCATAAAATGTTGTTTTGGGGCAAAATCTAGTCCACAACTCGATTGAAAATGCCTATAACCGCACCTATATACCTATAACATATTCCTCTTAATTCATATCTAATACAATGTTTACATTTTACAGCATCCACAGCATCCAGTCTCTGTATAGAGTCGATGTATACACGTCTTTAGATGTTAGAATGTGTTTTATCTTATTGAAAGAGAGAGAGAGACAGAGAGAGAGAGAGACAGAGACAGAGGGAGAGACTAAAGTGAATAAATAGATAACACAGAAAAACACCGCCACCAGCCTTTCATGACATTACTAGTGAATAATACGATAAAATGAATTTGTCGCAGCTGGGATAAAACAACCAAGGGCAACGCTAGCAGCCCTGAAATATTAACCCCTCCCCCCCGCGGAATGAAACACGATTATAAGGCCGGGGCTTGTAGGTGGGATACCTGCGCTAATTGTCGCGTTAGAGCGAGCGGAGGACAGTAGCCCACATTATATATTCATGCTATTGTTTGCAAATCACCGCTATCACGGCTCATCTGGATACCGACCGGGAAAAAGAGGAAGGAAAGGAAGAAAGAAATAAAGAAATGTAATTAAAAACATCGCAGGAGAGAAAACCCCAGCCAGCTCATTATCGCTGAGCGCAGAGTTCAGCCCGGGCCATTTAAAACCTGCGAGATGAGACTCGATCGTTTTATGTCGACTGTCCTCAGATGAGGTTTTTATCTCTGGTGTAGAGATATATATATATCTATATCTATCTATATCTATATCTATATATATATCTATCATAATGCTGCGACGTAAAGAACCTTGTATGTGTATGAAACGACGTGTGCGTGCGGACACACAGGGATCTGTTTCTGGTCTTATGAAACACATTTGTTTGTTTTGGTTGTTCTATCCGTTGCATATGGAGAGGAAAATCAATTTGTGCTTGAAATCTATTTTTTAATAATGTTTTTTTTCACGAGGTTTGTGGAAGGCGTAGCCCACACACACACACACACACACAAACTTTATACATTAACATATTTGTCTACTTTGTTTACTTATCTGGTTTGTTATTCGGTTTGAGCCATCAACTTTATTTTTGGATTTCTGTGGATTTCTCTCTTGAGACATGATCTGATTTACAAGTCAATAATCAATAAGGTATTTAATCAGGACATCAACTCTATCTGCAACCACTAGTAACAGCAGTTCCTTAATAGTAGTACCCAGTTAGGGTGTCCATATTCAAGTCAAAAGGTACTGGGTTCGAACCCCAATGTCTCCTGTCTACTTGTCGTCATCCTAGAGCAAGATGGCCCCTAACCTTTACCTGCTCCATGGATTTCAAAGATATTCAGTAAAAAGTTGCTTGGGATAAAAGTGTTTTCTAACTGATTAAATAAAGTTAGTTAGTAAATAAATCTTCCTCCGTCAATTCCTTGTTGGACCTTCAGGTCCCAAAGCAAACCACAATTGCGGAGCCTGTAAACCTTTTAACCATCACATCCTTCTTCAGTCTTTTAAAATGTTGTATTACTTATTAATTTGTTTAATTTGTGTGTTGGTTGAGACAAGGGGAGCGGAGCGGCAAAATGCCTGTGATTGAGGCAGCTGTAGGGTTAGGGTTAGGGTTATAATGAGGTTATAATGAATAGAGTATAATGAGCCTGATGGTATTTATTTGACACCTGGTTTCTCTCCCCACAATCGGAGGCTGCGTACGAACCGAGCAGCAGGACCTGACATCAGGCCGACTCCATAACCCAAGACGCCGACTAACCTAGCCGACAACATGTATTATTATTTATACCGTTATACGCCAATGGGCAAGTTGTGTTGCAATTAAAACTAATTCCGACTCTGAACCCTGCTCAAGCCACAGAAGTGGCATTGTGGCAAGTGATCTTTGCTGCATTGTAATTTTTGGATTAAAAAAGAAATATTTATTTTTGACTCTGATCTATTCAAACACTGAGGGACACGGCATTGCGACATGTTGAAAAGGCAAGCACCTCAGCCAACGCGTTAGGGGCTTGGACCCGCTTGGACCTGGAGACAGTATTATCAGAATGTTGATGCGTCACGAAACAACCGGATATGACATCGAGGCTGGACTGAACCACCGGACCAGACCAAACTCATTCTACTAGCTGCCTTACACTTTGAATAGCATGGAGTCATCTCGAGCAGTTTTCAAGATGGACACTCTCATCAGGACCACTGGACAATTCAAACCACTGAACCCCCCTGTGTGTAAGTGCTTTCACTTGCATTGTACTCTTTTGATTAGTTTTAACTCTGTATTCTGTGTCTCGGCATCGTTGAAAAAAGACCTTAATGATCTTTGAGACTTCAAAAAAGGTCTTGATTTGAATTGAATTGGAATAGAACATAGTGTGTACACGGCACATAGTGTGTACATACACAAGGTGGAGGACTGCTAATGATTAGTGTTCGCTGTCAGGGCACGCGGGCCAGGCTCAGCGGGCGGCCATGACGTAAACATGTTATAGCTGGCTGAGAAACAAGACACACAGACTTGTCCATTGTTTGTTTGGTTTCATCTTGGAGACGCTCGACTCGACAGAACCCATCAGGAGGACGCGGTGTCTGAAGTACGTCTTGAATTATTAAGGCGGCCGTGTCTGTGAACATTATATTTATTCCGAAACGGTCGGACAGCCTTCGTCCGAGACAGCAGCGCTTTCTCATCTCGGAGCACAACGCCACATCACTCCCGCCGCCGCCGCCGAGACCCGCGCGGGTGAAATATCATATTGAATTACTTTACTTTATGGTTATTGTTCTCCCGATATGGCTGGCGGAATGGAAAGTTCTGCGTTTTAAGATGTCTCAGATCTTGTTAAGTAGCCATACATTCATCGTTGTCAAAAGTCAAAAGTTTTTAGCTGGGCTTTTTCTTCACACAACTAGCTCCCAATCAAAGCATGCTTCATTGAGACACCGAATTAACAAGAATATTGCACACAGCGGACTGGAGTAAATCCTGAACTTAGTACCCCTATATGTACTCAGTCGAGAATGGATTTGGAATCGGGAATCCTTTTAAATCGTGATTTAATTTAAAACGAATCGTGATCCCAAGAATCGAAATCGGATAGAATCGTGAGATACTGAAAGATTCCCACCCCTATCTCACAGAACGATGTTTTCCTTGATGTCTGTTGACGTTTGTTGTTGTTGTTGTTGTGTGTTTTCTCCTCTGCAGAGACACTGTGGCCAGTGATCGGTCGTGAGCTGCTGTGAACCGGAGGAGGAGGAGGAGGAGGAGGAGGAGGACGCCATGGAGGTGAAGGAACGCCGGCCCTACCGCTCGCTGACGGCACGCCGCGACGCAGAGCGCCGCTACACCAGCTCCTCGGCGGACAGCGAGGAGGGCAAGCCCAACGCCAAGTCCTACAGCTCCAGCGAGACGCTCAAGGCCTTTGACCAGGACTCACGCATGGCCTACGGCACCCGGGTCAAGGACCTGGTGCACCACGAGGTGGACGAGTTCAGCAGACAAGGTGAGCATTCATCGATGAACCTTGACCCTCGATGACCCTCGCCCTAACCTTTACCCTCGTCATCAAGCTTCATTTATACGGTGCTGAGGGTCTGTAAGCACCAGTGTAGAGACCCAGGGGGACTAGAGACCCAGGAGGGGTTTGTAGAGATCCAGGAGGGGTGCAGAGACCCAGGTGTAGTAGAGACCCGGGGCGTAGTAGAGACCCAGGGCGTAGTAGAGACCCAGGGGGATGTAGAGACCCAGGGCATAGTAGAGACCCAGGGCATAGTAGAGACCCGGGGCATAGTAGAGACCCAGGGCATAGTAGAGACCAAGGGGTGTTTAGAGACCCAGTATGTAGAGACCCAGGGCGTAGTAGAGACACAGTATGTAGAATGTAGAGACCCAGGGCGTAGTAGAGACACAGTATGTAGAGACCCAGTGTGTAGCAGAGACCCAGTATGTAGAGACCCAGGGCGTAGTAGAGACACAGTATGTAGAGACCCAGGGCGTAGTAGAGACCCAGTATGTAGAGACCCAGGGCGTAGTAGAGACCCAGTATGTAGAGGCCCAGGGCGTAGTAGAGACCCAGTATGTAGAGACCCAGGGCGTAGTAGAGACCCAGTATGTAGAGGCCCAGGGCGTAGCAGAGACCCAGTATGTAGAGACCCAGGGCGTAGCAGAGACCCAGTATGTAGAAACCCAGGGCGTAGCAGGGACCCAGTATGTAGAGGCCCAGGGCGTAGTAGAGACCCAGTATGTAGAGACCCAGGGCGTAGTAGAGACCCAGTATGTAGAGACCCAGGGCGTAGTAGAGACCCAGTATGTAGAGGCCCAGGGCGTAGCAGAGACCCAGTATGTAGAGACCCAGGGCGTAGCAGAGACCCAGTATGTAGAGACCCAGGGCGTAGTAGAGACCCAGTATGTAGAGGCCCAGGGCGTAGTAGAGACCCAGGGCGTGGTAGACCCAGTATGTAGAGACCCAGGGCGTAGTAGAGACTCAGGGCGTGGTAGACACCCAGTATGTAGAGACCCAGGGCGTAGTAGAGACCCAGTATGTAGAGACCCAGGGCGTAGTAGAGACTCAGGGCGTAGTAGACACCCAGTATGTAGAAACCCAGGGCGTAGTAGGGACCCTGTATTTAAGGACCCAGGGCATAGTAGAGACCCAGGGCGGAGTAAAGTCTCAAGACGTAATAGAGACCCACAGCGGCTATTCTTACCACGATAATAATTCTTCTCCAGAAGTATAATTCACCGTTAATGAATGCTGCACTAGTTCCATCTCATTCAGCTGCACAAAGCGCCTTCAGTAATGTATTCAGTAAACACGTGTGTGTGACACTGAGAATGAGAGAGTATTCTTGTTAATTCGGTGTCTCAATGAAGCATGCTTTGATTGGGAGCTAGTTGTGTGAAGAAAAAGCCCAGCTCAGTGTCACACACACGTGTTTACTGAATACATTACTGAAGGCGCTTTGTGCAGCTGAATGAGATGGAACTAGTGCAGCATTCATTAACGGTGAATTATACTTCTGGAGAAGAATTATTATCGTGGTAAGAATAGCCGCTGTGGGTCTCTATTACGCCTTGAGACTTTACTCCGCCCTGGGTCTCTACTATGCCCTGGGTCCTTAAATACAGGGTCCCTACTACGCCCTGGGTTTCTACATACTGGGTGTCTACTACGCCCTGAGTCTCTACTACGCCCTGGGTCTCTACATACTGGGTCTCTACTACGCCCTGGGTCTCTACATACTGGGTCTCTACTACGCCCTGGGTCTCTACATACTGGGTGTCTACTACGCCCTGAGTTTCTACTACGCCCTGGGTCTCTACATACTGGGTGTCTACCACGCCCTGAGTCTCTACTACGCCCTGGGTCTCTACATACTGGGTCTCTACTACGCCCTGGGTCTCGACATCCCCCTCGGTCTCTACTACGCCCTGGGTCTCTACTATGCCCTGGGTCTCTACTATGCTCTGGGTCTCGACTTCCCCCTGGGTCTCTACTACGCCCTGGGTCTCTACTACGCCCTGGGTCTCTACATACTGGGTGTCTACCACGCCCTGGAGTCTCTACTATGCCCTGGGTCTCTACATACTGGGTCTCTACTACACCCTGGGTCTCGACATCCCCCTCGGTCTCTACTACGCCATGGTTCTCTACTACGCCCCGGGTCTCTACTACACCTGGGTCTCTGCACCCCTCCTGGATCTCTACAAACCCCTCCTGGGTCTCTAGTCCCCCTGGGTCTCTACACTGGTGCTTACAGACCCTCAGCACCGTATAAATGAAGCTTGATGACGAGGGTAAAGGTTAGGGCGAGGGTCATCGAGGGTCAAGGTTCATCGATGAATGCTCACCTTGTCTGCTGAACTCGTCCACCTCGTGGTGCACCAGGTCCTTGACCCGGGTGCCGTAGGCCATGCGTGAGTCCTGGTCAAAGGCCTTGAGCGTCTCGCTGGAGCTGTAGGACTTGGCGTTGGGCTTGCCCTCCTCGCTGTCCGCCGAGGAGCTGGTGTAGCGGCGCTCTGCGTCGCGGCGTGCCGTCAGCGAGCGGTAGGGCCGGCGTTCCTTCACCTCCATGGCGTCCTCCTCCTCCTCCTCCTCCTCCTCCTCCGGTTCACAGCAGCTCACGACCGATCACTGGCCACAGTGTCTCTGCAGAGGAGAAAACACACAACAACAACAACAACAAACGTCAACAGACATCAAGGAAAACATCGTTCTGTGAGATAGGGGTGGGAATCTTTCAGTATCTCACGATTCTATCCGATTTCGATTCTTGGGATCACGATTCGTTTTAAATTAAATCACGATTTAAAAGGATTCCCGATTCCAAATCCATTCTCGACTGAGTACATATAGGGGTACTAAGTTCAGGATTTACTCCAGTCCGCTGTGTGCTAAAAAAGGCAAATTGCAAACTGTGCAAATTATCAATGGCATGAAAGAAGATTATGTGGTTTTTATATGTGAAGACTGAGCAATAATGTAAACACCAAGACAAACCTAAGACAAAATGAAAAAATGTAATTAAAAAAAATGATTTTGGGAAATTGTGAATCGATTCAGAATCATAGAAGAGAAGGATCGCGTTTCTTAGAGAAATCAATGTTTTTGTGCACCCATAGACTGTGATGTCAGCTGTTTTTAATGTCTCTGATGTGAGGCCGAAAGCACCAGCCCACGACAATAAAGTCTGATTCTATTCTGCGCTCTCTCACTCATCTGCAGCTTCCGTCCCTTTGGTTTGTGGGAGTTTCTATTTGCTCTTGTGAGCGCTGAGGGTTAGCATTACGATACGATATAATAAAATGTATTAATCCCCAGAAGGAAAATTAGACGCCAACACATTTTCATACATCGACAACAAGCGTGGCAGGCGATTGGCAGACGAACAGCAACAACAGCACACACACACACACACCTCCGAGCAGAGTGTCTGGGAATGTGGGTTTGTGGGGCCCTCTGAGACGATATCTGAACGTACGAAACGGAATTGCCTTGACGTGCTGTTGTCAAACCGTGTTGAACAATCAACGTTTTAGAAAGATCTGGAAAGTACGATCACGAGAAGCCAGGGGCTTCTGCGTCTTTTTGCTCAAACTCACTAGCACACAAACTCACTAGCACACAAACTCACTAGCACACAAACTCACTAGCACACAAACTCACTAGCACACAAACTCACTAGCACACAAACTCACTAGCACACAAACTCACTAGCACACAAACTCACTAACACACAAACTCACTAGCACACAAACTCACTAACACACATGCAAAAGCACCGGAGGTTCGCCGCCCTGCCTCAACGTTGTGTCTCGAGAAAACAACTGCAATGCTAATGTGTGTGTGTGTGTGTGTGTGTGTGTGCGTTCTCCCTTCACAGCCGCGCCCCGCGTGGGTCTGCAGCAAAGAGCAAGTGGCGACGACGGGAACCAGCAGGATTATTTTTTATGAAATATGGCGCGGGAATCTCACTCGTAAAGTTAACGACGCCGGGCGCCCACAAATATTCCCGTTTTTATGTGCGTTGGAGAAACTCGGAGGCTCCTGCGCCCTCAGAAACGGAGCCCTTGGCGTGCCCTGAATTCACGACGCACAAATCAATGCGCGCTTTAAAACGACTGGATATCAACAAGTTTACGGCTGTGCTGATCCAGAAAACATGATTTAATTCAAATCAAAACTCCACCGCTCAACAAACCTGATTTAATCAAGATATATTGAACCAGAAAACATGATTTTATTCAAATCTAGGGAATGCTCATTTAATAAAATCTAAAGTTGTATATCTTTAAAAGAATTCCAAAAAACAATTTTTTGTAGGTCTATTTGCAATTTCTATGAATAAAAACCAGCTGGTTCTTCGTGTCGCAGGGGCAAGCGTGCTGTTGTCGTGACGTCTTTGCGATGCGTTGAACTGGATTACCATACGTCAACGTGGACAACGCTAACTCAATTCCCGCCTCAAACGCTTGTTTACCGTGAGGCTCAACAGCAACAGAAAAAAACAGTGAGCGTCTACTACACACAACAACACTGTGTGACATACATACTCCGAGAAGAAGTACAGAGACGAGATGTGACCGAAGTCAGGCGTTTCTCATTTCCCCGTGAGGGCTGTGTGAACGAAGACGCTCCTCACACCAGACCGCCTGGTGATGAATACTGGATGAGCTCGCCGCTGGACAAACCTCGCCGCCAAGCAGACGCTGCGCCGTCGACGAGAGACAGCCTCGCTGGCTGGAAGGACAAACTCCTTGTTTTCTCTTCCACACTATTGTTTACTGTTCGTGTGTGTGTTTGTGTGTGTGTGTGTGTGTGTGTGTGTGTGTGTGTGTGTGTGTGTGTGTGTGTGTGTGTGTGTGTGTGTGCGTCTGCATGTGCATGTGTGTGTGTGGGTCTTTTGTACGTATTGACAGCTGAAAAGATCCTGGTGATTAATGACTTGATCCTTCGATACTACGACCTCTGTCACGTCGGGGGTCGGGTCGGGGGTACTGGGGTGGCGGTGGTGGTGGCGGTGGTGGTGGGGTGTGTAGCGGGGGGGGGGGGCGGGGCGTCCATTTTGTAAACGGCACAAGAGCACTTCAACTGGCGGAGAGGTTTCAGACATGGCCTGCCGTA
>PIJE02001141.1:87367-166626 GCA_002895965.2 Coryphaenoides rupestris | reverse complement strand
AAAATGGGCAACAGAACAATACAAATATACACTTCAATGAATCATGTAGGAACCGATTACAACGCTGCTGTCCATCCGTCATCATAAAGCGACCCTCAGATCTGACTGTTTACGCCTCCGCGTGACTCAGGGTCCCCCCCCTCCCACCCCCTTGCTGGTCCGCAGGTTACGGGGGTCCCCTGAAGGACGTCCCCGCTGAGAAGTTCAACATCACGGCCGTGCCCAAGTCCTACCACTCCCCCTGGGAGCAGGCCCTCACCGCCGACCCCGCCCTGGCCGAGTGTCTGCTCAGCGGCCTCCCGGAGCCCCCCGCGGGTCAGCCTCAGCTTCCGGGCTACAAGAGCTTTAACAGGTAACGCCATTCATCATCGTGAAGGAAACGACACGGCCCGTCTCATACATACACACACATACACAGCCACGTGCACGAAGGAGCACGCGCACGCACACACACACACACACACACACACACACACACACACACACACACACACACATCACACACACACACACACACACACACCCACAGCCACACACACACACACACACACACACACACACACACACACACACACACACACACACACACACACACACACACACACACACACACACACACACACACACACACACACACACAAACACACACACACACACACAGCCACGTGCACACAGATGCGCACACACACACACACACACACAAATATACATGCAGGAGTACACGCACACACACACACACACACGCACAAATATACATGCAGACATGCACACACACTCACACACGAATATACATACAGATACACACTCACAAACACACACACACACACACAAACACAGGGATGATAATACCTGTGCACCGTCATCAATCTTGCAGCGTACACAATCTGATCCTCCACATGTGACCTTAACCCTTTTTTGACAGACTGTATTTCATCGCTGTGAGAAGAAAAGCCTAGACTGTACACTCAAGTGGCAGACCGGCCCCCTGAATTATTATGACTTTCTGTGTGTGTGCGTGCACATATGTGTGTGTGTGTGTGTGTGTGTGTGTGTGTGTGTCTCTATGTGTGTGTACATGCGGTACATGCATTGGTGCGTTGAATTTATCGCGTGCGCATGCTTTCTCTTGTTCTATAAACTGCTGAGTGGGCATCGCAATCACCGACCTTGGTGTGGTGTGTGTGTGTGTGTGTGTGTGTGTGTGTGTGTGTGAGTCACTACGTAAACATGACTGCGTCTCACCACCACCGCTGCAGTGTGTTTCATGCCATCCACACACACACACACACACAAAGGTCTGAGAAGTCGTGTGTCCCGCGTGCTTTAATTAAATGGATGCAGGCTGTTTATAAGTTGTGGTTCCTTTCCTTTCTTCCTTCCCTCCTTCCCTCCGTCCTGTGTTGTGTTGTTTTGTTTGTTTCTTTGTTTCTTTGTTTCCTTCCCTCCCTCCCTCCCTCCCTCCCTTACACCCTTTGTGACGGCTTCTCACCCGCGTGACTCCCGCAGGGTTGCCACCCCGTTCGGAGGTTTCGGCGGCGCCCCCCCCGCCACCAGGCACGTAGACGCTGAGCCCCTCCCCGACTACCCAGACCTCCACGCCGCCGGGGACGCCGGCGCCGCCGTGCAGGGCCGGCCCACCTTCAACAGGCACGCGGCTGGGTGGGTGTCCATGGGCCCGCCCCCCACCCTGCCCAAGGTCTCCTCCCTGCAGGCCATGTTGATCCCCGAGTCGGATGACCTGTGACCCCCCCACTATAGCGCAGGCGGTGAAGTCATCGCCGGGACGGCCCAGTCTCGGGTTGCCTGGTTTGAACCATACCGCTGAAGGAGCTCTGCGCTGTGTGTGTGTGTGTGTGTGTGTGTGTGTGTGTGTGTGTGTGTGTGTGTGTGTGTTTGTGTGTGTGTGTGTCTGTACGTGGGTGTGTGTGGGTGGGGGTGTAGTGTAAGAGAAAGGGGGGTGTCTTTTGCACCTCTCATGGAGTGTGTTATGAAGTGTGTAGTCAGAGAGAGAGAGAGAGAGAGAGAGAGAGAGAGAGAGAGAGAGAGAGAGAGAGAGAGATAGCTCCTGGCTTCTCCTGTACCCCTGGTGTTACAATGAATGTGCCTCCACTGTACGCGCCGCTAGCGAATGTCGATACCACAATACAAAGGAATCCATCCGTGTATATTTATGTTTATAAGAGTATTTTATCCTCCTGAGACTGAGATTTATTTTTGCTTTTGCAAGTTCATGTTTTGCCCAAAATACAACGAAAAAACGAAAAAATCTATAAACCATGCCCAAAGGGGTACGTGTATCTGAATTGAAAATTGTTTCCACTTGTTCATAAAAAATAAATAAAGCTAAACACACGTTTCCTGTACAGCTAAGCATTCTTCTCAGCATGTTTCTGGTGTTGGGCGATCAAACTCATCCCCTTCCTAAGTAATGCAAGGATGACTTCACACAGCAGCGTGTCGCGGGGGGGGGGTGAAGCCGCCGTGAAGGCTAGCTCGGCTAAATGATGTCGCACCCGTGGACCCGGCGGTATGCAAAGCCATCATTTATCCTGCTCATGATGGGTCCGTGCGGAACATGCTAGCTAACGGTGCCGCGCTTCAAGGTTGACCCCCAGCCGGGTCTGACCAATTATATTAGCTTCACCGACGTGAGCCGCCTGACTGATCTCTCTCTCTCTCTCTCTCTCTCTCTCTCTCTCTCTCTCTCTCTCTCACTCTCACACACACTCACAGCACTTACTTTTATGATTTATTTCATAATAGCAGAACATGAGCAGATAAACTTTGGCGCATTAAAGGATAACTTCAGGATCTTTCAACCTGGGCCCTATTTTCCCATCATTTTGCTTCTAAGTGACCAGACAGACGTTGCGAAATCGCACATTGTCGAAATCAGCTTACTATTCATCCGTGACTTCTTCTATCTATTAGATAACACTCAGCTATGCTGTCTGTAGTCCAACACAACAAACCCTTGCTGCCACTCCTTTCTCGAACTGTCACTCAAGTTTCCAACAAGTCTCTCCCGGCAGCCACTCAACTCTCACGCGAAAGACTTAGTTAGATGAAATTACAAGCGTATGGTATCAAGTTAAAATGAAAGAAAAAAAAGCTATATTCCTCTGTAGGGACTGTCAAGACAATTTCTCGTCTCAGACAGATGAGACAGAGCTGGTATTTAAAGAACTCCTATTATGCCACCAGGTGTGAGCGTGATTAGCCATTTCAAGCAAGTTTCAAAACCAGTGGAATGGAATGCCCCATGTGACATCACAAGTGGGAGTGTCCACCTAGAAGTATGCTGGGATAGATCACAGCCTACCCAGTGGACTGTAGCAACTGGTAGGCTGATCTATCCACCATACATACAGGTGGACACTCCCAACTTGTGATGTCAAGTGGGGCCATTCCAAACAGGTTTGTGAAACCGCTTGGAGTGGTGTATTTTAAACACAGTTAAACCTCCCCTCCACAGGAAGGATATCTTGTTACTCAAAGAAACAAATGTTTACATTAATTAGCAGTAAAATAAATGGAGGGAGGTGGAACAAGGGGGTTAGAGGGGTTAGTGCCCCTGCATATCTTTATGACCAAAGCTGTGTGCCAACTCCCCTGTTAACATTGTCAAGGTAAAGCTGGATAAATACTGCATTTAGGGATCTTTCCATGACAGGATCCTTACATAACAACAATCTGAGCCTGTAAGTGGCCAAAACAAACACTATTAGAGGATGTACTGTACATTGACGTGGCTCGTCTGCCCCAAAGGTTTACATTGCAGATGTTTCCGGGCTAACCGCTGAATTGTTCTTGCTCAATACTGGAATGATTTCAAAAATGGTTGTCCGCATTCGTCACTCAGACCCAACATGATGGGAAAATAGAGTCCGGATTGTAAAATCCTGAAGGTATCCTTTGAAGGAACTCGGCGAAGGGATGTAGCTTAGGAAGGAAGGAATGGATTAAGGGACTGGTGGGGGGGAGGGAGGAAAGGAGAAGAGGGAGGAGGAGAGGAAGGAAGGGGAAGAGGAAGGAAAGGGAAAAGAAGTGAATGAAGGAAGGGAGTAAGGAAGGAAGGGAGGGAGGATCATAGCTTCGTGGAATGTCCTCCTTGAAAAAATAATACAGAGTTGTAGTGTAGCTCATATCATGGCATTCCACCTTTAAAGTTGTCCAAGTCGTTCAAAGACTTCTATTTGACCTCAATCAAACAGGAAATGCCTCACGGGACACGTCCCGACCCTGCAGCAGCATTCCATGGCCCCTGTTGGACATTCTTTGGAAGGCACTTCTTGTGACACCCCTCCCTCCCTCCCTCCCTCACTCCTCTCGCTCCCTCCCTCCCTCCTCTCGCTCCCTCTGTCCATACCTCTCTTCCCCCTCCCTCCCCACTCTCTCTCATGCTCCCCCCTCTCTCCCTACCTCTCGTCCCCTCCCTCTCTCCCTCCCGTCTCCCTCATATCTCCCACCCTCCTCTCTACCTCTGTTCCCCGCTGTCCCCACTCTCTCTATCATGCTTTCCCTCTCTCCCTCCTCTCTCTCCCTCCCCCCTCTCTTACCCTCCCTCCTCCCTCCTTCCCTCTCCTCTCCTCTCGCTCGCTCCCTCCCTCTCCTCTCACTCCCTCGGTCCCTACTCTCTCTCCCTCGGTCCCTACTCTCCCTCATGAACTCACTCCCTCCCTCCCTCCCTCTCTCAGCTCTCTGAGGTCGAGGGGTGAGACTCTTCCCCACAGCAGTAGGGTGACGCGAGGCTATTGTGTGTCTGGCCGGGCCAATGTCACACCAAGGACCCGGGCCTGGGTCCACCAGACTGACTGAGCCACTGTTTATGTCAGACTTGAACGCCCTCTGAACTCTGGGACTGGAGTTTCGTTCCATTATCACAACGCGTCACGACGGGAATAATTTATTGGCCGCCATCGCAATGTATAGGGGAGCTATAGACGAGGCTATGCGCTGTTCCCGTTTGTCTCGGCGCTCCACCTATTTCCTAGGTTTTCCAGCGAAGTGCGTGTTGACAAGGCTTAACACAGCGGGAACAATGGAAGACATTAAGTCAGCGTGTCGTCGCTGAGGTGGACAGGTCTGATTTAGGTCTCCGAAGGAAAATGTGGGAAATGTTATGTTCGTGATAAGGCGGCACCACGAGTATATTACGCAGTGAGCTCATGCAGGCCTGTCAGTCTGTCGGTCGGTCGGTCGGTCTACCTGTCTGTCTACCTGTCTCTCTGTCTCTCTGTCTGTGCACATGTGAATGGTGAGGATAGGTCTGTCTGTATGTCTGTCTGTGCACATGTGAATGATGATATGTCCGTCTACCTCTCTGTCTATCTGTCTGTGGACATGTGAATGATGATATATATGTCTGTATGTCTGTCTGTGCACATGTTAAGGATGAGAATACTGTCTGTCTGTCTGTTAGTTGGTGCACATGTGAATGGTGAGGATATGTCTGTCTATAAATGACACGGCACAATCTGTCAACTGTCTCTCTCATCTGTCTGCCTGCATTTCCATCTGTGTGTGTGTGTGTGTGGTGTGTGTGTGTGAAGGACAGAGTGTCTCTGCTTGTCTGTCTGTTGGTCAACCTGTGTGTGTGTGTGTGTGTGTGTGTGTGTGTGTGTGCGTACGTGCGTGTGTGTGTGTGTGTTTGAATGACAAGGCTATATCTGTATATGTCTCCTGCTCGCCCATCTGTCTGTCTGCACGTGAACGTCAATGTTAGGCATCTGACCAGCCGAGAGGACCTTAGTCACCCACCCACCTCCCCTCCACACACACGCGCACACATACACACATGCACACACACACACACGCACGCACACACACACACACACACACACACACACACACACACACACACACACACACGTGGGGGCCCAGCGGAGGAGCCCTGGGCCCCGTGGGGACTCCATCTGCACACACAGCACCAGCACCGCCAGTCGTTCTGCTGGCTCCTGCTGCTGCTGCTGCTGCTGCTGCTGCTGCTGACACCGACAACCGCTCCGAGGTGGAGGCAGACACATGGCCGATAAACCCCCTCACCCACCCCACCCCCCCCCCCCCCCCCACCACCCACCACCCACCACCCACAAACCCACCCCACCACCACCAACCCCCACCCCCCAAAGGTCTTCCTTAATTATCTACTGGAACAATACTGTGACAGGGAACACATTGGTAGAAAACTTGCTGTAGGCCGGGAGCGGGGAGGGTGTGGAGAAATCAAAATGCATTAAATATGTATATGGTTGAGTGTTTGTCGTCGTTAACCGTCGCCGGTTCATAGGCGAGCAAAGACAATGTGAAATGGCATTCAATTCCGTAATATCGTCATTATTCTTATATACTGTAATCATTTCCATGTTTCGTGAACATAATACAAATATTGAATACTCTAACAGAAGACGTGGGATTTTTATTACTATTATTATTATTATTATGCTGACAAATAGTCGACCCCTGAAAGACCCTTTTTTAAATTTTTCTTTTTTATTATGTTACAACATTTCAAATGTTGGATTTACACACAGCCTCTGGGACAAGAGCAAAGGTTTGTCATCACTGCATTTTTTGAAAGTCATGGTAGTGTTGGGGTGGTGATCACCTCATCTCTCAGAGTGGTCACAACAGGTGGCCACTTCACCCCTGGGTGAGACCGGGCATGCCTCAATATATATATATATATATATATATATATATATATATATATATATATATATATATTATCAGAAGATAAAGTAGCCCAGTGGTCACTGGCGGGAGATTAGGTTACTGACGAAAAGGGGCTGAGAGGTCGAAGGTCGCATGTCCAACCTGCGACATGAGACTAAGTGATGTGTGTTTTTATGTGAACCGGTCCAGTCAGTCAGAGCGGAGGCATGCGGATCTGCAGTCATTCTGAGCGTGTGTGTGTGTGTGTGTGCGCGTGCGTGTGTGTGTGTACATGTGAGAGACAGAATGTTTGAAGAGGCTGTAGGCCTTAGAGTTAATCTCATGATACACTCAAAATGATATTCTGCTTTTTTAATCACCGTTTTTTAAAAACCTTAAGCGTTTGTATTTCAGCAAACTAACAAACGACTGAAAATATAAACCCGCTGTTTACGTGGTGGAGGCGGCACCGTGAACACCCATAATAATATAATAATCCTGCGGGGGGGCAACTAACGGTTGGAGACAGCGGCCCCTGTTTACATGGAGACGGCCCCTGGGGGGCAATTAACACCGTTCTCCCTCACACAACCGGCCTCTCGTACACAGCCTTTACCTCGGGGGACGAGGCTATAATATCCTCCCATCCACCCGACCCCACGCCAACCCCACCCTTCCTTTCGACCAAGCACACAGGATGTATATATATATATATATATATATATACTGTATATTAACTTCCAGTTCAAAGTTCAACATAGATGTCCATGGACCGGACAACTGACGACCGACTCGATCGCCACAAGCCGCAGTCTGACGGTCAAGCACAAGCACAACGAGTTCCCACAATGCACTTGTGGTGCGTTGAGAAGGTGCAGGAGGGGAAAAAAACTAAAACAAAACCATAGGTTCACGGAAACAAGTGCAGTTTGCGTGGACGAGGAACAGACTTTGCCTTTGTCCTTGTCGAAGGCTATCGGTTGTGCTAACGGGCAGCACAGGGAGTTGTTAGTGGGTGGGGGGCGGGTGGCGGGGGTGCACTGGGGAGGGGTTGAGGGGGTGCGTGGGGGGGGGTGGGTGGCGCGCATGCTTACGGCTCGTGCCGGCGCTCCCACGGATACAGCAAACACAGCAGCCGAATACATCATAGTCATCCGTTGGCCGCGCTCCAGCGTTAATGTAGCTACGCGCCGCTGCCAAAAAGAAATGATGCTTATGTCATCCCGTTTTTTTGTAAAAAAAAAAAATTACACGTTAATATACGCAAGAAGAATCCTACATCATGAAATAAAGAATAAAATAAAGAAATTTACAGGGGAAGACTTTGTTATGGAAGACTTTGCAGGGAATCGGGGAATTGGTTTTGGCATTGGGTCCCGACTGTCGGCACCCGGTTCCGTTCTCTGCAGTTTCTGTTCTTTGCAGGAATGTAATAGGGGCCCTCATGCTGTGGCTGCTACAGTAATTATCGGCTTAAACAGGATTGCATTCCACCAAACACTTCAATGTTCCCCTTTAAACAATGCTCAAAGTGGCGAGCTAATTGATTTGTCGGTATGCGTATTCCTATTTGCCAGACACAATGTTCCTATGTTTTTCTTTTAAAAGAGACTTTTGCTAGCTACATTTGTTTTGGGATGCATTGAAGTTTTCTATACAACCCTCAACCTCGATGTTTTTGTTCATGATTATTCGAATTATTTAATTATAATACATTTGAATGCTTTAGTATGCAGTGCAATGCGATGAAACGGAATTCTAAGACTAGTTTTTTTTATCACACAGACAGACATGCCACAAACACGCAGACACGCAGACATACAGGACACTACAATACACTGAAGAAACCTGAGAAGTAGTTTTCACTCGGCTAGGCCTACATTGACATTACCCCCCCCCCACACACACACACACAGACAGAGACACACACACACACACACACATTGCAGCGTGTCTAATGTGTTACGTAACAACAGGGCATTCAGGTTTGGTGCCTGTGTCTTCTGTATTATGCGGCACCATTCAGGATACACATATCTTTCCATCGCATGAGCTCGTTGTTTCACTGCAGACTGTTTGGCAAACACCCGACCCCAGGAGTGCAAAAGTAACAACGGAAACAAGAAAACATGTCAAGGGACTCGGGTACGGTGTACACTAATGGTATATATCGATGGTACAACCTTCCTGTTGCCAAACAACCGCTCTTACCTCCTGAGCTACTGCGACAGCCACCCCCCAAACTAGGCCTATAACGTACATTTACATTTACATTTAGGGCATTTGGCAGACGCTTTTATCCAAAGCGACTTACAAAGAGTACATTTGTTGAAGGAGAGGCAGCAATATATCACTGTGGTACCTGGTAACTTTTAATTCTTTTAAACTTTTAATATAATATCACAATTATTTCCATGTGAAATATGATTAGTCCGTAATGTATGTGTGCGCATGTGTGCACTCTCGATTAAAAAGTTACTTTTATTTCAACAAGTCGACTGTTTGAAGATAATCTTTCCATTTTGTAGTTACAAATCCGTCCTCCCATGAAACGGTTTGAAAACGCAAACTGCAGCTCTGAAATTCCTCACTGTGTCCTTCAACTGTTTTTTTCTTTTAAAAAAAAACACAAAAAATGACACAGCAACATTTAAAACGTGTCAGCAGACAGAGGACACCATTTTGTGCTGTCTTTATGTACTCAAGTTTTCCAATAAATTCAAGTTAAAAACGTAGCGCTTAGCGGTCTGTCCGACAACGTAATAAACGTTTAACAAATGCGCAAGAGGCTTCATCTGATATGCAAACACTTTTTCCTGCTTCATTTGCACAGTGGCTAATTTCGCCAGGCCTGAAGGACTGGGACACGCAGACATCTGAACGAGACGCCGCTAGAGACGAGCGCAGGACAATAGCACCACGTCGCATTGTTTTCTGCGGGCGGAGGTCGTTAGCAGGACACGCTCAGTGACACTCAGTAAACTGTAAAACACCCCCTAGCGGCTGCAATGCTACAAACACTGTCTTGGACATCTGGTTTCCCGCAGCGAGGGCTGACCTGGCACCAGCTTGCAGATTCAACAGATACACACACACACACAGCAAGGCCACAGAGAGGTCTACATTTGTGCAAAAAAAAAACTGTGATAGTTTGAAACTGATTCAGCCTTCTGACCGTGCTCTAAAGTGCGGAGGAGGCAGGTCCGCTTGTTTGAGTATTTTGCGCACTTTAGTGGAGACAGACTTAGACCAGACCAGAGACAGTTGCCTCACATTCACCCATGGCGGTGACAACCAACACATCAGGAGCAGTTAGGGTTAGGCGGCGTCTTGCTTCAGGGACACCTCCACACTTAGCTAGGAGGCGGAGCCCGGGATCGAACCAGCAACATTCCTGTTGCTAGACAACCGCTCTTACCCCCCTGAGCGACTGCCGCCCCAAATGACACGTGGCGTAGGGCTGCAGACCAGAATCCAACCTGGATCGCTGTATGGGCTATTATGTAGGCGATGTGGTTCAGGCAAAGCCCACATTATTAGTTACTCCTAACAAATGTAGAGAAATCCTACGCCGGCGCCATCCAAAATGGAGGCTTCGGGATCTAAACGTCCACTATATGCAGTAGGTTACCATAAAAGGCTGTGGAAATACAGTGCATCAAGCCCACGACGTTACCAAAATGGTAAGAGATGTGAGTTTCAACCCCTGGGACGCCAAATCACTTAAAATGACAGATAGTCGTCCCTCAACTTGTTCCTTACAACGAGAGGAAGCGTTTTTATGGTTCCTGAGGAAATGTGTGCGGAGAGAAAAGTGATTGTCTTGTCAATGGACCCTTCAAGTACTTCCGAGGGGAAAAGGGCTGAACCACTCTGATATACGATAGTGGCTGACTGCACACTTGTCCACCACCACCACCCACCACCAGTGTCTGATTTCCTGACACACATGAATGCACAGTTGCTTCTCACACATTTCTTCGCAAACACAATTAGTAGGCGGCTCTTACTACCTGAACCAAAAGGACATTTTTATTGGGGTAATTATCAGCAAAGCCAACATAGGAGTGATTTTAATGCCATGTTATGAATAAGAATAAGAGTACACAATGAAGAGTGACTGTTGGCTGTTTCAGATGAGACACTGTTTCAACTTATAAGACAACAGCGGGGTTTTTATTACAGCTGTAAAAACACAAGAACCCTTACCAACGAGTTTTGTGCGTAAATGGCAAAGGTTCAACGCTCCATTCCACAAAATAACGATTAATTACAGACAACATGTCAATTGAACATATCATTAAAATACGGTACCACCACATACAATATATCCTACAAACGCTAATTATGAATGCAGCATAAGTAATAGAGGAAAGCTTTCATTAAAAGCTTCTTTATGTAACGGGATCATCAGACAGATGGTGTTTGGATCACACACACACTCTCAGTCTTCTTTTCTCTTCTTATGACCACTTTCAGAATCGTTTTGGGAAATGTATTTTGTGCACTGTGTGAGATTCACGATCAATATCAATGTACTGCATGTGTTTTATGCATCAGCCATAAAAAAAAATAACATACAATGTTTTGCTCAAGCGTGGCTCAGGGCATAACAGAGTAACATAGCAGCCATGCCATGCATGACCCAACTATTGAACACGGGGAGATAACGCCGTGTGTGAGTGCAGAACAGACGGCACGTTCAAAATATAGTGTGTGTGTGAGTGTAGTGCAGCGGTCCTCAACCTTTGGGCATTGGGCCCTTTAAAATATTTAGAACCATCCTCGAGGGTTAGGGTTAGGGGGTCAGGGGGTTTAGGGGGTTAAGGGGTTAGGGTTAGGACCCCACCCCCAACGGACCCCTGCAAAAACGTCGCCACGGACCACTAAGGGGCCGCGGACCACTGGTGTAGCTGTACGGTACTGTACGGTAGTAGGCGAGACTGCAGCGGTGCAGACAGCAGACAAACAAGAAAAAATAAACACACACACACAAGAAAACACACATACATACACCAACACAGACAGACAGACAGACAGACAGACAACAGACACACACACACAAACAAACAGAAACACATACACACACACACACAGACAGACAACAGAAACACACACACACACACACAGACAGACAACAAGAAAACCACACACACACCCACACACACAGACAGACACACAAACAAGAAAAAACACACACACACACACACACACAGACAGACAGACACAAACAAGAAAAACACACACACACACACACACACACACACACACACACAGACAGACAGACAGACAGACAAAAACACAGCGCTGTGGAGAGAGAGAGATTTTATAGAGAGAGAGAGAGAGAGAGAGAGAGGGAGAGAGAGAGAGAGGGAGAGGGGGCGGGGTTTGACCTCACAGCAGCTCCTCCTACTCGTGGAAACGACACCAGCAGCAGCAGCAGCACCACTACTCCACTCATCCAGTATTCCAGGTGCTCCTGCAAGTCAACCACCACCACCGACCTGCACCACCAGCACCACCAGGGCGGCTCACCAGACTACCGAGCCGACCAGGACCAGGACCAGGACCAGGACTACGGACTGTTGTTGTTGTTGTTGTTGTTGTACCACCGGACTTTCTGAGGATATTGTGAAGCGCGGAGGAGAGACACTTATTTTGAAGTTTGAAGTGTTTTCAAGTGACAGACAAGACGCGGAACGTGACACTTTTTTTTCGCGTGTATTTTGTACGTTTTTTTTTTTTTTACGGCGGCGGGAGCACGTTGACGCACACACACACACACACACACACACGCACACTGATACGTTACATTTAACTCGAATTACGCGGTAAGTTGTGTAAGTGTGGCTTTGAAACTGTGACTTTTGAACTTTTATTTATTTATTTATTTATTTATTTATTTTAGAATAGAAAAGGTACCTGTCGGGTCGGGTCGGGTCTCTCCCCGCCCGTCCGCCCGCCCGCCCGGAAACGTCTCACCTGAAACGCTCAGGTGAGACGGAAGCGAGCAGGTACGCTACGCGGTAGATACTGGCGCTGCTGGTGCTGCTGGTGCTGCTGGTGCTGCTGGTGGTGGTGGTGGCGGTGGCGTTTCGGTCACGTCGAATTCAAGCGAATTCAAGTGCAATTCACCCAATTCATCGTGGCTGGAATCTACAGGAGGGCACGCTGAGTTGGGATTGCCGCCGTTGACTGCGTTCACCCTCCTGTGCACATACAATGTTCACGAAAGGTATGCTAGCTAAAAAAGGTGTGCTATGGTGGAGGTGCACTGTGGTGGCTTATGCAAAATGACCACAAAGAAAGAAAGAAAGAAAGAGTGGAGACAAAAAACATGCTTTGCACTTTAGTTAGTTTCTGGTGTTTGGAAAAGTGGGGAAGACTGACGAAAGTGTGAAGCTGACTTGTTGTCATCTGACTTGTTGTGTGCGTGTGTGTGTGTGTGTGTGTGTGTGTCACAACTTTCTGATTGTTGCTGTGTTGTTACATAATAGATTCACATTTCTGTTGAGATGTTGTCATGTGTTATGGAGACCTACCCTTACCGAACACAAAACTAGAACATGGTCTCAACTGTCCATCTTCACACCTATGCATAATAATAATAATAATAATAATAATAATAATAATCAGAATAATAAGCCAACACAAAAAACACTACCTTTCATGCAAGGTATGCTAGCTAAAGGTGTGCTATGGTGAGGTGCAGTGTGGCTTTTGCAAAATGACCAGAAAGAAAGAAAGAAAGAAAACCCAGTAGACACGTCTATGGGAAAATAAATAAATAAATAAATGCTTTGCAGTTTAGTTTTCTGGTGTTTGGAAAGTGGGGAAGACTGTCTGTGTGTGAAGGTGACTTGTTGTCATCTGACTTGTTGTCATCTGACTTGTTGTTGTGTGTGTGTCACAACTTTCTCATTGTTGCTGTGTTGTTACATATGATTTACATTTCTATTGAGCTATTTGCAGTGTATTATGGAGACCTACCCTTACGAAACTAGAACATGGTCTATGTTCTACAAAATAACAGGACAACACAAAAAAACACTATAACTGAACATGGCCAACACCTTGCTGACAGGTTTATTACATACATGGCACATTGGAAACAATTGCAGCGAATGTGTGCAGCAGCAGCAGCAGCATTTGCAATAATACAGCATTTGACACACTAGTCACAAATCAGCACTTTGGTGATGGTGACATAATCTGAGCCCTCCCCCCCCCCCCCCCCTCCTCCTCTCAGTTTGAAAAGCAATGTATAGTGCTTGGTCTGTGCTGGTAAAATGTGCCCTGGGATGTTATTTGAGAAGGTTTAAGCTATGTTAAATATGGAGGCGTGCAGTCAAACTAGTTTTTGAGTGCTACGTGGTGGCCACGTTAGGAAGAAAAAGACAGGAATTGTATTGTTTATGTTTGCGTTTAAGATTGCACCATTACAGGAGCAATTGAATGCGCCCTCCCTGAACACACAAGTGTGTGTGTGTGTGTGTGTGTGTGTGTTCAATTCACAATTCAGATTGATCCTCTCTCATTTTTGAGTGGCGTATAAGTCACTTTTTTTTGTTGCTGCATGACTTCAACTGCTATTTTTTTTTTTTCATTCAATGAAAACCCGGGACAGGGTTAAGCAGCACAGCAGTGTCACGGTGAAATTTATGGCGAGCGGAGTCCGTCCGGAGACAAGACGTCTAGAAAGCAATTTGAACAGCCACCGAGTGGTTTGTTATGCTTCGGTTAAATTCGTTTTCGTTTGCCGGTCCAAGAACATGTGGGCTCCCCCTCTCCTCCCTCCTCCCCCTCCCCAATTCGCCAAGTCGTGCACGGAAGCGCGGCGGTGACTCAGCGCAGAGTGGGTGACCTGGTAAGTTTCAAAAGTGTGTGCATGTGTGTCTGAGTGGTGTGTGTGTCTGCATGTGCTGCAAAACTGTGGACACAGAGACACACACACACACACACACACACACGTACACGTGACACGCACGCACACAGCCCCTCGGAGTAGGAAGCCCACTCAGGAAACGGCCGTCGCTGCATTGTTGTCCCAGAGGACCCGAAGCCGTGTCTGTACGCCTGTTGGGACCGTAACGAGTTTTACCGGCGTTTCTTAGGGTCACCTCATTCTCTTCCCCCCCCCCCCCCCCACCTCAGTCACTGGTTTAGTTTGTCCCTACAGGTTTGTTGTGAGTCTCTTTCAAACGTCAGGCAAAACGAAGACACGTAACACATAACAACCACACTCCCCTGGTTGTTATCCCTAGATCATGACGGCCTAATGAATATCCGCGGGCCACCAAAAACACACTGATAATATGGAGCGTCTCAGGCACGCTCCTGAAGCTATGATTTATCTTCTCAAAAATGACCATGATGCAGAAGTGTTTAGTTTTGTTGATGGTGAAGCCGTTTTTTTTTCTACCCCATTGAACCTCGAAGTGCCTGCCCTGCACCCACCCACCCGCTCTCTCTGGTTTCCTAACTTGGTAGTATAGTAATCAGCTTAAATACCAACTCAAGGTAATGGACCGTAAACATTTGTAAATGATCCAGGTCCTAAACCGTTTTATTTTGAAGTGTGTGTGTGTGTGTGTGTGTGTGTGTGTGTGTGTGTGTGTGTGTGTGTGTGTGTGTGTGTGTGTGTGTGTGTGTGTGTGTGTGTGTGTGTGTGTGTGTGTGTGTGTGTGTGTGTGTGTGTGTGTGTGTGTGACCGCCATCCCCTACACACCCCCCCCCCACCCCCTTGCTACCGTGGCTTCAAAGCTTTTGTTTCTATTTTTAGCCAAGCAAAACGCCATCTTCATTATCTCCTGCCTTCACCCGGGTCGATTAGCAGTTGGGAGTTTGCATCGGTTCTACTTAAAAAATAAAAGATGGCCGGCTCTGCGCATGTGGGCGGGGGGGGGGTGGGTGGGGGGCGGGTGGGTGGGCGGGTGGCGGCTAATTAAATTAGTGTCTTTTTAGCAGGTCGATGTATGGCTCACTTATTTTCCCCTTCCACCCCTTTTATAAAAGACTTTGCGTCCATTCAACAGCTTTTATGCTCCAAGAGAACGATTATTTCTGGAGTGCTTTCTGTTGCTGTGTCCAAAGATGACGAAGCATGACATCGCTGTGAGGCTATCTGTTGTTGTGTTGTGGTTGAATGCAGTGAGGAGGAGGAGGAGGGGAGCATCCCTTAACAGTGGGGCCGGAGTTGAGTGGTCTCGGGGTGGCAGTGGCACTCTTGGCTGTCGAGCAGGTGTGCGGTGTGGGGGAGCTCTCCGGCCCATCTGTGGGATGATGTATTGATCTGCATTAAAAGCACTTCTGCTGAGGCTGTACTGTAAGAACTGTCCTCCCAACGGGCACGTTCGGTGGTTCGCTCGGAGTGTCGGAGATTAGATCTCACATCAACGTTAAAGCCGCAGCCCCATCTGTTTTTCGTTCGTTATTATGGTGAAATATTAGCGGCTAATTGGTATCGGTAATGGCGTTGTCCTTAAGCCACCGACCGCATGAGAGCATTGGGATGTGATAAGGGTCTCAGGGGAGCTACTGGTCTTAAAGCTTTGAAAGCCCTATGGGAGGGTGATAAGGAAGCAGAACATGTGGTTTTTCTGAAACCAAAGATGGTTATCAGTGCAGCCTTTGGTTGGAGCACAAAGACCTGTTTGGTAAATTCGGGAATTTTAGTTTTAGGCTTCTTTTTGGCAGTTAAAATGCATATATATTGCTCAAACCTTATGTCGTACAGTAGCCTATAGGAAACGGTGTCCGTACATTGCCATTAATTTGACTATTTACAAAACTAGCGAACTCCTTTTTTTGTTTAGCAGTTTCATGCACCAACGGCCGTGTCAACCACGCCAGGAGCTGTTAGGGTCAGACGTCTTGCTCAGGGACACCGTGACACTTGGCTAGGCGGAGCCCGGGGATCAAACCAGCGACCTTCCTGTCGCCAGACCGACGCTTACCTCCTGAGCTACTGCCGCCCCCGTGAAGCCTTATTTAATCAAAAATCACTGGCCAACGCCAGAGCAGCATGAGCATTTCACTTGACCGTGGCGTTCGTTCGCCTCATCTCGCCTGAGCGGAGTTATGATCAAACACTCATTTCGTTTGAGGCTGAACCGCCATGTGCTGTGCATGCAATACACAGACAGACAATGCGTCTCCATTAAACCGATATGAAATTATCCGAGTGATTTCACGCTCAAGAGAGACTCGTCGTTTTGTGGTTAGGATATCATCAAATGCAAAATGGTATCTCTTGGCGTATGATTTCCCCACTTCATAGTGTCTCTTTTTGCGCCGCGGAGCCTAATGCGCTCATATGTATTCATCCCGTTCATATGGACCCAGTACAGTATGACAGATTGATCCGTCAAGAGATGGGAAGGGGGGGGTGTGTCGTTGCCCATATCAAAGGGAGATATTAAATGCTTCTTAATGAGGCTGTCCATCACCGGATCACTGCTAGATAAATTATAGTGTTTGCGGGCTCCCCGTGGCTGCACAGACGGGAGACGACCACGTCTGTTAAACTATCCGGCCCCGTCGAAGCTTCTGAGAGGCCGTCGGGCTGATTAATCTAAGCTGCTAGCCTTAGCGTTTTTCCACATGAGAAGAGGTGGGGACTCGGGTGGAATCAATCCCACTCTTTAGTCAACATGGCCCCAGAAGATCCACTTGCTAAAGAGATGTTTTGGCAATGTGCTGACTTGTATTATCCATTCAGGCTTGTTTTCAGTTTAGGGATGTTCTGAAACTCTATTTCCTGTTTTTTTTGGTATGCTATTGTGTAGTTTCTCCTATTATTGATTTCTTCTGTTTGTTTTGATGGTGAAAAGTGCAACGTGACGCGATGATTAAGACAGGCGATAATGGTTATATTGACCTGAAGTGATTGTGGAGCATTGTTTACCATCGCCTATTAAAGTGACGATGAGGACACTTTGAGACCATCTGATTGAGATGCACGCCTACCTGTTCATTCGTGAACAGGTAGGTGTTAGGACTAGGGATCGTCCATTTTTATTGAGAATGAAACCACTTTCGAGACTGCTTAACGAGCCGAGGTTTTATCGATACCACTATCGATACTTTGCTATTATTTGGTGGAAAGACACCAAATAATAGCAAAGTCTCTTTTATTGCTTAACTGTAAATACCTAACTGTGAGTAAGTTAATATATCAGCATGACGTAAATAAGCTCAGACCTTATCGGTTTTCAGGTTTCAAGAATTTTGGAACCGGATCCTAATGGAACCGGGCCTCGATCCCCATCCATAGTTAACACAGGCATCGAACCCAGTGCCTTTTTTAGCTGGGAGCTGGAACACCTGAGCCACAATATCCCGCCCCCCTGCTAGTAGGACTCATTGCTTGCCGCCAAATTCTGAATTCAATTTCAAAACAGTCGCAGCAACACAAGACAATGTTGGATCATTTTCAGTGTAAATGTAGACGGAGCCGTATTACCATGTTTTTCACGAGCTAACATGACCTGTCACAAAAAGTGTCACGTTTTAGCGATCCCTCCGCTGACCTAGGTTAAGTAGTTCCACATGCTCAACGCACCCTGGGGACAGGTGACTGGTCAAAGATTTATTAGCATCTAGTTGGAGCCGCTGTACTGAAACTTGTCTTTCCTGTCGGGAAGGAAATAAATATCAATTGAAATTCTGAATAATAAATGTAGACCTCTGTCAGACTTTTGTCATCTTCCATCAATCGGTAGAGAATATCCTTGAGAAAATTAAATGCAGGCTTGCTAATGTCTATAGTTAGGATATGGATATAGACGGAGGGTGGACAGAATGCGGTATAGCATCAAATTTAGATGTTGACATATGCTCAGCTGACTGTAATTTGCATCACTTTGTTTATGTCAAACCATAACCGAGCAAAATCAAATGGCCTATTGAGTGTTGGCGAAGGACAGTTTACGGAATTATTGAAATAGTTAATTATCATGCATTAAACATGACCAATTGGGAATCGTCGATTATACTCTATTAGTGCTAATAATGGCTTTGTGTAAGTGTTGCTGTCGTTCCTAATGATGGGCAGAAAATGTGTCTGCAATATTCGACTTGTCCGTCCATCGCTGGTGCTAATCCCAAAGACAGGCTGGCTCTTAAGCAACGCTAAGCTTAACCGATCACCTCGGAATGCTGTTGCCATGGTGTCCCATCGTCGCAAAGTATAACACTGTTGTACAATACTCGAGACAAATTAATTAATAATTACACAAACACTTGACGTCTCCAAATATCACGGTGCTCGACGTGCCTGGCTACACATCCAGCAGGAACTCCCAAAAAAAAAAGAATGACGTGTGTGTGTGTGTGTGTGTGTGTGTGTGTGTGTGTGTGTGTGTGTGTGTGTGTGTGTGTGTGTGTGTGTGTGTGTGTGTGTGTGTGTGTGTGTGTGTGTGTGTGTGTGTGTGTGTGTGTGTGTGTGTGTGAGAGAGAAGATATGTCGTCAAGCTGGTTTTGGCTGAAACTTTGTCTTGTTTGTAGAAACTGCCGAGGAAGGGAAGCGCCATTGTTTGTGCAAATGTTCCCGGTATTGGCTCATCCTAAACTCAGGCAGGAAGTTGTGTCAAATAGCTAAGCCTTAAGTCCTGGCCTTGGCTAGTCAGGTGTCCATTTGGAAATGTAGGCTACGTGCAATCACAAACAAACGGACACGCATACACCCACATTTTATCATGTCATCATTACACAACTTTATGTGTCACATCCTTGTTATATACATCCAGACTACATTCCAGTTTATATTTAGGACCTTCTGACGGTGTGCAGTGTCCTTAGGCCTATGGTGTCAATGGTGGAGACGTGTGACTAGTGATTGGCAATGCTGTGTTTTCCCTACCTGCCTTTTAATCAGATAGACGTAGGTCCATTTGGTTTAAATAATGAAATGTACTTTTGTTTACATTAGCGTCTTTAAGATTCAGCTAATGTATTGTATTGGTATTTTATGTGCAAATGACAGTGAAACAAACTATCGTGAGAGGCCAAGTCAACAATATTTGACAAAATAATAATAAATACCCATTTCTTTTCAAGCCATAGCAATCCAAACACACAATACTGGACATTTTATGGCTAAACGCCTTCTTGTGTGGTTTATTGCGAATATAAAATGTCATCATGGTTTCTGGGATATAAACAAACATGAAATTGACACACATCCTGTGCACTGTGAGTGGCTTTGGTTAATGTATAACCAACCATATCTTTGTTAAATCTGACCTACAAAAGGCATATAAGTGCTGACCCCGTGACTTGATAACAACAAAAGTGCTTCAGGAAAAACAAGACTCCTTCTGAAACCCAGCAGTATGTCCACCTTATCGGATAGTACACTTAGGGCTGGGCAATGTGGCCAACATCTTCTCTCCTGATAAAGGTCATTTAATATCTCAATAATAATATGGATCAGAATACAGCATGTTTTCTGGTCATTTAATAAATTAATGATCTATATACAATAACCACTTGGTAAGGCCTGTTTTTGGACATACTTCTTTGTGTATTTAATACTCATACTAAATATTATCACATTTATTTTACTAAGAACTTTATTGCAAGTAGCCTAATAGAATGGCAATTTCAGAATATTACATAACTCAGCCTTTAAAACCAGGAAAAGACATTGCCTATGCCGATATTGTAATATCACAATATTGCGATATCCAAAATCTTAAGATGCAATCGAGTCTCATATCACTATATCAATATTATATCTGCAATATATTGCCCAGCCACAGCGTACACTGAGTAGGCCTCAGTAGCGGTGGTAAAAACCCCTCTGATGATTGGTACACTGTAATTACGTGTAATATTAAAACTATACCTCTCCCTGTCTCCCTCTTTGCACAGCCTGGCTGCATTTCTAAAACCGGACTGGTCCGGTCTGCCAGCGGCCCCCACGTGGAAATGGCTGAGCGAGAGAGAGGAGGGATGGATTCCATTTGACTGCCCTCATGGAGGCAGCGTGCCGACATCCCTGGCAGGCCCCGGGACTCCCGATCCATCCCCAGCACACCTTAAAGCCGCCATGTGCCCCCCGGCCGTAGAGCCAGAGAACACGCACACCGCCGCAGGCATCCCTTTATAAACGGACCCTTTCCATTGTTGGGGTGAAGGGTGGGGAATTTGTTGTACTTTCTTTTTTAATTTTTTCTTATTTTGTGAGACCTGAGTACGGAGGACTAGAGGGCCCATGTGTAGAACACTGGTCGCTGCAGACAGTGGAATAACCTAGCCCCCACACCCCCTCTCTCCCCCCCCACCCCCCTCGACTGCTGGGGGAGGACTTTCCAGAGGAGGAGGAGGAGGAAGAGGAGGAGGAGGGGGGGGGGGGGGGGAGGAGGGGACCCAGGCATCCCCCAGACACACACCGACACAGTGCACATTACTGTTACTATTAGGTTTTCTTAAAAAAAAAAGGCAGACCTCTCTATCCAATGGCATGGGTGAAGTTCTTCAGGAAGCCCGGGGGGAACCTCGCCAAGTCCTACCAGCCGGGCAGCATGCTGTCCCTGGCGCCCACCAAGGGCCTGCTCAACGAGCCGGGCCAGAACAGCTGCTTCCTCAACAGCGCCGTGCAGGTAAGGGTCTGACGCTGGGAAAGATATCAATATTAGCGTTGATCGTCTTTTCAAGGGTATCCTATCACCATTAAATGAAGATCATTGCTTTCGGACAGTTTAAATGAACGACGTTAACAACATATGGCTGTAAATTTACACATACTTCAATGTAATGACCCATAGTTAGACTATTTAGAATGACTGATTTAGATTTCATAACAATATTGTGATATTGATATTGTGTAAACTCACTGTAGCAATTCTCCTCTTGCCACATCATGTGGCTTTGTTCGGAGCCCATTCAAGGACACAGGCGTTAGAGGTGTTGAAAGTCCGGTTTATTGCAGGTTTGACAAAATGACGTGACAGCGCAGATGGTAGATGTGCTAGCGCTCTCCCTGAGTGTGTGTGTGCTGGTGGCTGACTTAACCCGTGATGAGCCAATGCACCACAGGTGTGTTGCCCCACCCCCTCCAGACTCTTAACTCAGGCCAGGTGAGGCCAATTAAGCCAGCCACCAAACACACACACTCCCACAATGACCCATGATTATCTTGATTGTCTTGATTTCAAGATGCGATGGTGACTGAAGACTGAATTAGGCCTGTTGTGAGTGTGTTCAGCCAGCGTGGTCTAATTTAAAGCTCTGGCTGGTTCAACCATGTACAACGTTTGTGGGAGATTGACTGCTAAGCGCTGCAATTCATTGACACACGTATAATTGTACGACTGAGCCCTTGAATACACACTGTGGAGAAACCCACGTGTGCAGGATTAGCCGTGATTAGCGGTGTTTTGGATCGGCGTCAAATGCGACGACAACAACAACAAAACATGGAATATCATCATGTGTATTGATTCTAATCTCACTGAATACCTAACTGCCCCTCCCTCCCGTGATTTAACGCAGAGTCATTGCAAAGTACAGTAGTGCAAGAAAATCCAGTTCGCTCTCTCGGTCTGTAGACTCACTCTTATGTCATCACCTTGTTCATCATCATCATCATCATCATCATCATCATCAAGTGCCTGAGACTGAGACAGCCTCTGGGCTCCTCTGTTTGAGCGCCAGTATCGCCGTCCTCGTCTCCGTCTCTGAGTCAAAGCCGCCGCTCTGTCGTAAGCCCTGTCCCCAGACCACAGCCGCGACGTAATCATGCATGCTGACTCACATCGGTCATAGCCATAGCCCCCTCTCCCTTTGTGTTCACCCAACGGTTGGTTTAGTCTGGCGGGGCGGGGGGGGGGGGGGGGCGGGTGGCGGGGGGTGGGCGGGGCACGGTGTGTGCTCTTGCGGTAAAGCCGGGGAGAGTGAGGTCAAACCGGGGGAAGTGTGAGTCACATCGGCGGGGGTCAGCCGTCGCAGTGGTTGCATACGACGATGATGATGATGTTGACCATGCAGGCCTTGGGTTCTATGGGAAGTTACACACACACACACACACACATGCGCACACACACACACACACACACACACAGCTCCTCCATAACCTCGTTTCTAATGCCCTCCCTAACCCACGACCAAACTTGGTCCCAAATTTGATGGGTAAGATGAATAAGTATTGGAATAATGGCTTTTTATAATGAAGTAGCCTATGTGTAGCCTATACTTCATTATAAACTGTGGGGGGGGGGGGGGAGAAAACCAAGATGTACTGGAGCCGTTTTTCCAGACGAGCACATTTAGAATGGAAAAATATTTCCTGTATTATTCATAAATACTGTACATTCTGTCCATGCTTTTACAATGAATCATGCGTACAATTAATCATTTGACCCAATGTTTTTGTAAATCGTCTTGCTTAATGGTACTATGCAAGCAAGTTAGGTATGCAAGTTTATTTTCTTAAGTTAAGTATGTAACTTTCTTGCCATTTTATCTTGAATTATAAAATAAAGAACTGCTTCTCTGTCTCTCTCTCTTGCTATGTCTCGCTCACGCTCTCTCTCCCCTGCTCTCTCTCACTCTCTGTCTCTTTGTCTCTTTGTCTCTTTCTCTCTCTCTCTCTCTCTCTCTCTCTCTCTCTCTCTCTCTCTCTCTCTCTCTCTCTCTCTGTCTCTGCCTCTCTGCCTATCCCCACTGCTCAGGTGCTATGGCAGCTCGACATCTTCAGACGGAGCCTGCGACAGCTACCTGGACACTTCTGTCTGGGGGAGTCGTGCATCTTCTGTGCACTGAAGGTGAGGAGGAGGAGGAGGAGGAGGAGGAGGAGGAAGCGTCTGCATAATTGATCAACTCTAATGACCCCCCTTCCCCCCCATCCCCTCAATGTTCGAATGTTGACCATGTTCGATTGCACAAGCTCATGACTGTAGATCTTCAACTGTGGTAGATGACTGTAAACTTTGTACATGCAAAATAAAGACTAAATACACACAAAGCGCTTCACGTTAAAACCAATATGAATCCATTTCTTTTAGCGCTGCGTAATTAACTAGAAAATGTATACAAAACGACGTTTAGAAACTCTCACAGAACTTAATCTTGCTCATGGCGGTTAATTAGGTTCATTTCAACTGTTGAAATGAAATATTCAAGAAATGGCCATTAATAGTTAATCGCTGTGTGTTTTCTTAAATTATTTTAAGAATATCACAAAGATAAGCACACTATGCACACTTTGATAGTCTAGTCTAGCATGCTGACAGTATACAAATAAAGAAGTGTATAAAATAATTGAGATATTGATTTTGAAGTCGTATCGCTCCCAGCCTTAAAAGAGACACATTATACCACCGGGTGTGAGCGTGATTAGCCATTCCAACCGCTTTTTGAAACCGCTTGGAATGGCTAATCACACACACACCTGGTGGTATAATATTTCTCCTTTCATTTTTTGTTCCTTGGGTCCTGCGGTAATACATATGAAACTAAATGTGTGTGCTTTGGGCTGTAATAATCACCACCTCCCTTGGGTCTCCTCCTCATCCTCCTCCTCCTCCTCCTCCTCCAGGGAATCTTCTCCCAGTTCCAGCACAGCCGGGAACGGGCGCTGCCCTCCGACAACCTGCGACACGCCCTGGCCGAGACCTTCAAGGACGAGCAGCGCTTCCAGCTGGGCCTCATGGACGACGCCGCCGAGTGCTTTGTGAGTCGGAGGGGAAGGGAGAGGAGGGTGGGAAGGGAAGGGAGTGTGTTGATGAAGTTCACCCTGCTGCACTGTACGAACTGTTTGGCGAGGTCACTCAGAGAGCCTTCCCGCCCTTCCCTCCCCCTTATCTTCCCCTCCTCCCTTTCGGCTCGTGTCATCGCCATCGACACTGCCCCCTGGAAACCCCAGAATGGCACGTTATGTAAGCCCCTCCATGGTCTTTGAATCTCTCTCTCTCTCTCTCTCTCTCTCTCTCTCTCTCTCTCTCTCTCTCTGCATCTCTCTCTCTCTCTGCATCTCTCTCTCTCTCTCTGGCATCTCATCTCTGCATCTCTTTCATATCAGCGTGAGCTCGCCCGACAGGCCTGTGGTCATTCCTTACGACTACTGTCGGAATTCCTAATGCTCACTCTGAGCTGGCAACGCTTTGCCACCGGCAAACCTGATGCTAATGTCATGTAGCACGTAGCATTGCTCTTGTTGTGATCGCAAGACATTATTTCCCCCATTATTGTCAAATATGATTCTTCCTAGCCAGGGGTGTCTAATTCAGCGCAGAGCTTTGTGTAAGCGACACAGAAGGCGGATCTGCGAGTGTAATCGGCGGAATGAGGGGAAAGTTAATTGGAACCAGAGATCGGGTCTCTCCTACCGCCCCCGTCGTGAAAACAACGGCGGCGCTGTCGTCTCCCGCTGTGCGCACACGGCTTCTCCCAACGAGGCCAAACATTTTTGGAATCCGTTTTTGAACTTTGATACGCACGGCAAGGCTTTTTTCATTGTATTTATCACTTTTTGTCTTTCTTTTTTTTTCCCGGTTGGATTTTAATCCCCCGCAGATCTTTTGCTCTTGCGCGCGCACCGATATCCCCGTAATGCCTTGGCTGTGGTCGGACCCGCGCTGCAGTTATGAGAAGAATTACACCGACTGTGATTTAAGTGACTGTGAAATTACCGTGGTAAACTTCGGTGGCTACAGACAACCCGTTTCTGTATACAAGGCATTCTCAAAGACTCCGCAGTAAAAGCCTTACAAGAAAGAACATGTTCTACCTTACCCCATAGGTTTGTCGGACAACTTTGGAGCTATTAAAAAAATAAATGAAAGTTAAACCGCCCGTCAATGTTGAATGCCAGCACACACACACACACACACACACACACACACACACTGCATTTTTCTCATCTGGAATCATCGGTTTCCATAAACAAAACAAAGGGGTGTTGCCCAGCGATCAATTACAATGTGATTCGACGTAATTGTTTCAAGAAGTTCGCATTTTCCCTTCCTTGCAATTAATGTGCAAAGTTGGGAAGCGGTGACTTAATCCCGGTGATTTAGCCGTCTTCCTCTCTCTCTCTCTTATTTATTATTATTATTATTATTATTATTTTTAGGAGAACATTCTGGAAAGGATCCACCTTCACATCGTCCCCGAGGAGTCGGACACCTGCACCTCCAAGTCCTGCATCACGCACCAGAAGTTTGCCATGTCACTGTATGAACAGGTAAGCCGGTCACTGTTCACCTCGCTAGCAGGTTGGAGCATATGGAACAACCCCATTCACTGCTGGGTACTCGTGTACACATGCCTGGACACACACACACACACACACATACACACACACACACACACACACATGCTTACACACACACACACGCTTACACACACACACACACACACACACACAGCGAGGCACATGGATCACTGTCACTGGCAGTCCCGTTGTAATTCATCACACGCCGAGGTGGGGTGAGCCCTCTGGAAAAAAGGTGGGTTTTTCCAGTTCCCCCCCCCCCCCCCCCTCTTCAGATCAGCGACACGGGATGAATTACAGCTGGTACACACACACATGCACACACACACATGCACAGGACACACACGATGACCATCGCTCACACTCTCCCATAATCCCTCACGGAGGTCCCCGCTATCAGTTCAGTCCACAACATGTCAAACTGCTTGTGATGGGGAGGAGGAGGAGGGAGGTGGGTGGGGTGGGGGGGTGAGTGTGGTGGGGGGCGGTGGGGGTGACATGGAGGATTGGGTCATTCGCCGAAATCCCTTTTTGGAGATGTTGAAGTCTAGTATATGGTAATGGGCTCAAATACATTGTCACAGACTAGTCTAGTCTAGGGCTGGCTCTCTCTCACACACACACACACAGACACACAGACACAGGCACACACACACACACACAGGCACACACACACACACACTCACACTCCCGCTGCCCTCTCCATCCATCCGTCCATCCAGACCATAACAAACAACCCAGACAGATCTCTTTAAACTGTGACCGTTTTCACTGGAAGCTCCTTTTCAACCACAAAAATCACTTGGAGACTTGATGACAAGCGTGAGACAATAGTTGTGTGGCGGCGCGCTAACGTCCTTGTTTTGTCTGTTTCGTTTTGTCTGTCTCTCTCTCTGTCTCTCTGTCTCTGTCTTTCTGTCTCTGTCTCTGTCTATATGTCTGTGTCTTTCGCTGTCTCTGTCTATCTGTCTCTCTGTCTCTGTCTCTCTCTGTCCCTGTCTATCTGTCTCCCTCTCTGTCCCTCTGTCTCACTGCCTCTGTCTCTGTCTCCCTGTTTCTGTCTCTCTCTCTGTCTCTGCCTCTATCTCTTTCACTCTGACTCTGTGTCTCTCTCTCTCGGTCTCTGTCTCTCTGCCGTTCTATGTGTCTCTCTCTCGCTCTCTGTCTCTCGTCTCTCTGTCTCTCTCTGCTGTTCTATGCATCTGTCTCTCTCTCTGTGTCTCTTTCTCTCTCTCTGCTATTCTCTCTCTCTTTCTCTCTCTCTTTCTCTCTCTCTCTCTCTCTCTCTCTGCTGTTCTATGCACCTCTTTCTTTGTGTCCCACCCTCTCCTGCAGTCTGTGTGCCGTAGCTGTGGGGCCTCCTCGGACCCCCTGCCGTTCACGGAGCTGGTGCACTACGTCTCCACCACCGCCCTCTGGTAAGGCGGCCCCGCGGGTGGAAAAGAAAAGCGAACATTGTTATTGTGATTAGTGTGTCAGGCAGAATGGATGGGGGATGGGCTGAGGGGAAGCATTAAATTACCAGCATATTATATGGAGTCTTTATGTGCTTTCTTTGTCATAAGCGACATTACTGCGACTGTTCACCCATCCCTGCCGGTCCCCCCCCCCTACTATTGTGTGCCCTTGTTTATAATAATAATAATTACAATACATTGTTTTAATAGTGTTTCTTCTGGACACTATTAAAGACACTTAAGCGACACACTTTGACAAAGGCACTATAACTAACTCCAATCGATTCTAGCAAGTCTCCTTAAAACATTGAATTGGCACTGAGGGAGACAGCCAGCTGTGAAGTGCTTTTAAAAAGGGAAGGGAAGTGGCGAGCTGTGCCCCATTTACTTACTTGCACACATGTCCTTACACCCCCCCCCCACCCTCCAGCCAACAGGTCTACCAGCGGAGAGACGAGTCGTTCGGGGAAGTACTGCAGGCGGCCAGCACCATCGGGGACCTGCGGAACTGTCCCGTAAGCGAAAACAAAAACGAGGACTTAATCTTCACGCATTCATGAACAGAACGAGGAAGATTCAGATTGCAAGGCTTTGTTATTGCAGATGCAACTTCTTTTTTTTTTGTTTTTTTGTTTTTTTCCCCCCCACCGCTCGCTGAGCCGTGGCTGGCTGGCTGTGTTCGGTTCAGTAGCTCCCAGCCGGACGCTACAGTGGTTCAGTGCTCAAGGCCTTGACTTGCGCACTGGATCATCCGAACCCTTACCTGCTCCTTAATGGCCTTTCAACTGTTTACCGGCGTGTAAAGTCATTTAGTCGATGCTTGTGAGCAACGGCTCATTTTGGATACATGTCGTTAACCGCTATCCTGCTCTCTTGTATCTGAATTCATTTACTTTGGATAAAAGTGGCTGATAAATACCTACAAATGGTAAATATTAGTAGTTCAAACGCTTTCCCATGGACCATATTTTGTTCTGTGGTCTGACTCTTTATTGGACTGGGAAAACTGGTCCAATAAAAACCCAAAAATGATTCTTGTAAATTTCTCCTCTCAGTCAGTTTTTACTTTTTACTGTGATACTTTAAAGCCCTGTAAAGTTTCAAGGAGGTCATGCTGGTTCACAAGGCTGTTGAGGAGGCACCGCTGGGTAATGTAGTCTTTTCCTCGCTTTCTCTAATGTAGTCCTTTTTTTATTTTCCTTCTCCTGTATCCAGAGCAACTGTGGCCAGAAGATTAAGATCCGCCGGGTGCTCATGAACTCCCCGCAGATCGTAACCATCGGCTTCGTGTGGGACTCGGACCAGTCCGACCTCATCGAGGACGTGATCCGCTCCCTGGGGCCCCACCTCAACCTCTCCGGGGTGAGCGAGGCTTGTTGTTTGTTTGTTTGTTTGTTTTTGTTTATCCCCCCACCCCGCTCACGACTAGGTTTGTTCATTCCAACCAATTTATTTCGTTCTTCCTCCCGTACCTAAAATAAATGGTTGGTAGTAGTTGGTTGTTCAGCACATATTTGTTGTTGTTGTTGGTGTATTTTTTAAATCCTTCTTGGCCACCGATTGGGGAATATTTACGAACATTTTTAAAAAGTGGCAACAACAACAAAAAAAGAGAAGAAAAGTTCACCAGTTAAGTTGGAAGTCTCAGTGACGCATAACTGCGGCAACCACAGGACAACCGAGTACAACGATTTGGAGCAAAATGAAAACTTAAAAACGCAAACCTCTTAAGTGTAGTGGGGGGGGGCGGGGGGGGGGGTGACGGGGGGGACAGACCTCAACGGTTCCAACGGTTCCACCACAAGGCGTAACGTACCCACAGTATCCCGGGCAACCGGACCTCGGCGTCTTTATGCTAGCTGCCGTGACTCCGATTTAGCTTCGTTCGTTTATGTGTATGTACAGTATTATATATTTTTTTTGTTCGGTTACCGCTTCAAAACCGCCGCGCCGTGCCTCGCCGTGTTTATTGTGTTGAAGCGCAGCATATGTGGGAAATTAAAGCTTGGATTTGTTTCTTAGTAAGTCGGAGGCCGTTGCATAAGCAGCCAACACCCTGTGCCCAGTTGGCCGGCGCGGATCAAAAACGGATACTGCTGGCCCAGGGTCAGCTTGTCAAAAAATAAAAAATAAACTCCCTTCCCGTAACTGTGTGGTTACGCTCGTGTGTGTGTGTGTGTGTGTGCGCGCGTGTGTGTGCGTGTGTGTGTGTGTGGTTGCACACATTTTGTGAGTGCATGTCCGTTTGTTATTGAGATTAAGAAAAACAAAACACAACAAACTATTGGAGCTTACGTAAGAGCTTTCTGCCTTATTTATCGGGATCTGCTTCTGCTTTCTATAAAGCCCTGTTGGATAAACCACAATAATCAAATGGACACCCAGGACGCCCGACTCTCCCAGCATGAAAGGCAATATTGCTGTAAATGTAATTAAATATGTATAACGATTTAAAAAAGCAAACGTGGTTCTCGTAGATGCATTCTCATACAACAGTTGGATTACTTCAGGTCAGGTCGCTGTGTGTCATTGATGGACCTTTAAATATATATACTGTCTGTATTTACAAAATAATGAAAATCAATCGTGCGTGCTGGCCCTCATTTGCACGTGTTACGTAACTCGTACATGTTATGGAATGTGACGGCAACCTCCCTCTCCTTCCCCACCTACCACCACCACAACCACCACCACCCTCGCCACCACCACCACCAGCCTGCCCACATGCTTCCCACCACCAGTAGTTGTTCCATAAAGGCCTTGGGTCATTAGGGTCCGTTTCATTCTTAATGGAGTGTTGAAGGAAGATTGCTCTCTCTCGCTGTCTCTGTCTCTCTCTCTCTCTCTCCTCTCTATCTCTCTCTCTCTTTTGCTGTGTGTTTTGGAGTTCATTGTTCTTGGTGAGGTGAATCGGCCGTGCGAGAAGGGGAGGGGCGGGGGGAGAAGGCATAAGGACATGGGTGACAGTCTTTGGTGTCCTCATCATATCGTTGGTTTAATCGTGTTTGTTTGTCGAGGAACTTGTTCTCGACAACGTCCATGTTGCGTTGTTTAGATTGCCTAACAGTAGAAAACGGTAGAACGAGAGACACACTGTTTTAGTAATTAGCCCCGGAGGTTACTCGGCAGACAGTAATGCTGCCAATCATTACTTCAGATGAGTTTCTGTGGGTGAATGAATAACCTTGTGTGAAAGCTGACACATTCAGAAGGAGTTGGAGAAGTGAGACGAAGGTTTGTGTTGACTAATATCGATCGACACCGAGGCAGTGGTGGGTTGACGTTTCAAAAACAAATGGTTTTAAGAAGTCAAATAATGAATTTGATTTCACCACAGAATTGAATATTCATCCGTACAAACATAACTCAGAGGAAGCATGCTCACTGGTGAAGGCATCGTTATAAATCTGTGTGTGTGTGTGTGTGTGTGTGTGTGTGTGTGTGTGTGTGTGTGTGTGTGTGTGTGTGTGTGTGTGTGTGTGTGTGTGTGTGTGTGTGTGTGTGTGTGTGTGTGTGTGTGTGTGTGTGTGTGTGTTGCGCGTGCGTGTAGCTCTTCTACAGGGTCACGGACGAGCAAGCGAAGAAAGGGGAGCTGCTCCTGGTCGCCATGATCTGCTACTCCAGTCGCCATTACTGCTCCTTCGCCTTCCACACCAAGTCCTCCAAATGGGTGTTCTTCGACGACGCCACCGTCAAAGAGGTAAGAGGCGTGTACACGGGGCACACGGGCGTACAGGTGACGGACTTGGGCGTGTTGCAGAGCCCCTGTCCGTGCTCAGGGGTACCAATGGGGAAATCGCATTCACAATCTTGTCGCCCTGTCGAGTTCAATTGGTAGAGGCAAAGCATTGACACCGCTAGGGTTAGGGGTTCAATTCCGAAAGCCGTCCATGTAGGCAACTGTCACACATAAGAGGCTTTGGTTAAAAGTCCTCCACACTGGCCTATGTCTTGCATAGGAAACTGCATATGATTAGCACTGCAGCCTCACAGCGAGAAGGTCCTAGGTTCAAATCCCAGGGGGGTGGGGGGGGGACTTTCTGTGTGGCGCGTGTATCTTCTGCCCATGTTCATGTGGGTTTTCCCTCCCAACATCCACAAAAACATGCAAGTTGACACTCCTACCCTGCTGCCTATGCGCTAGGCAAGGGCACTTCAGCTGGAGTTGGTTCCCGGCCGCTATACCCTGTGGCAGCCCACTGCTCCTAGCTCCTAGCCCCTGGCTCCTAGCTACTAGATCCTAGCATCCTAGGATGGGGTTAAATGTAGAGGATTTTTTTTGCCCCATGGGGGATTAATAAAGTATATCAAAATCAAATCTACCATCTGTCTGCCGAAAGTGCACACGACACGGCGGGCAATCGTACACGTGGGGCTGTGTGCGGTGGTGGGATCGGATACACGCACGGCTCCGTGAGAATGGAATACGTACTGCACTTGACAAGTTGCAGACACACGCAGGAAAAAAGAAAATTACACGGCCACAAAAAAAAGAGAGAGAGAGAGAGAAAAAAAAAAAATCACAGGTTGCCGTTAACGATACAGAACACTCATGGAAAATATCCTTCTGTGCCGGGGGGGCCGGGGGGGAGGCTCTGAGGAATGGCCACGCTCCGCGGTGTAGACATCTGCTACGTTGCGATTACGGATGCGGTGTCTGGAAATCAATTATAGTTTGTTTGTAAAAAAAAAACAAAAACAAAAGAGGTTCGTGGTGGGCTATGTATGTATGTGCGTGTGTGTGTGTGTGCGTGGGTAGGGGTATTGGGCGAGTGTGGCGGGGGGTGGTTTGCGTCGGTGTGGTTCAGCAGAGTGCAGGCTTGTTGCTGACCCCTGGGGCCACATCAGGGGCCATTGACGCGCGAGCAATTGATGACACGGAGAGAGAGAGAGAGAGGCAAGAGCGTGCTGGGATGTTGCGCGCTCTCACACACACACACTGCACTCTGCTGAACCACACCGACGCAAACCACCCGGCACAGAAGGATATTTTCCATGAGTGTTCTGTATCGTTAACGGCAACCTGTGATTTTTTTTTTTTCTCTCTCTCTCTCTCTTTTTTTTGTGGCCGTGTAATTTTCTTTTTTCCTGCGTGTGTCTGCAACTTGTCAAGTGCAGTACGTATTCCATTCTCACGGAGCCGTGCGTGTATCCGATCCCACCACCGCACACAGCCCCACGTGTACGATTGCCCGCCGTGTGTGTCCGCACGCTGACAGCTGGCTGGCTGGCTGGTGCGGTGCTGGTGCCGGTCCATTAACAAGCGCTGAGTGTGCAGTCCTCCGCCCTCACACCCCCCCCCCCCCCCCACCCCAAGCCTGGGATTCACGCCGTTGGGTCTAACTCGTAACGCGCGTGTGTGTGTGTGTGTGTGTCCGCCGCATGATTGAACACACGGCGGATGGTTTGTGAAGCGCTGTAATGCCGCCCGTTTCATGGGCCGGGATTGTGGCTAAGCTACTTGACGGGGGATGCATGCTCGCTACGCACCACCGCCACCACCCAGCAGCACCACCCACCACCCACCAGCACCAGCACCATTTCCTCCACCACCAGCACCATCACCAGCACCATCGCCTCCACCAGCACCACCACCACCCAGCTGAGCTAGCGTGTTTACAAGACTTGTTGCCTCGTTGCCTGAATGTGTGTAACTCTGGAGTCATGCAGATCGACAGTGGGGGGGGGGGGGGGGGAATGTTATCATCATCATTAAAACTTAACACGCTCGGGGGGTGGGTGGGTGGGCGGGTGAGTGGCTGCCACTGGTTCTTATTTCCCCCGCACAGATGCGAATGCGTGAGTGCATTCACACCTGCTTCGTTTTCACTGTGTGTGTGTGTGTGTGTGTGTGTTTAGATCGGATCCAGATGGAAGGACGTGGTCACCAAGTGCATCAAAGGTCACTTCCAGCCGCTGCTCCTGTTCTACGCCAACCCCGAGGGCGGGGCCATCTCCGTGGACGACGTGGCGCGGCCCAACAGCAGCCAGGCCCATCACCACAAGACCCCCGCCACCGCCAACGGAAAAACCCAAGGTACCGCCGTGGCTTCAGTCTCCCCGGTAACAGGAACAGTTGCCAGGGAGACGACAACCGTTGCGGCTGGGCTGTGTGTTGTTCCCCCAATGAAGATTGGCACCAAAATGGCAGCGAAAATTAGCATCACAAACGCGGCAGCATTATCAGCATCTCGCCACACAACATGGACTCATTGTGTCTTATCGCGTTATTGCCGAGGGGGTGTGTCTCTATGATATGTTAGCAGTGTGATAAGCAGTGTGCCCGCTGAGGTTTAGCTACGGCACCCGCGAGCTAGCGTGTCCGTTAGCCGAGTTTTTTTTTTTGTTCTTTCTGATCTTTTATCCGTCGCCTCGTTAGCACGCTCGATCTCGGCGCCCTTCGCCCGCGTGCAGCATGAATACTGCATTAGCGCGCGAAAACCAAAAGTCAGCTAACTCTCTTAATTGGGGGGCCGGCCCCAGAGCGGGATCTGTGCTCGCTCTCACGTTTTATGTTCTTGTGTCTTTTTTTTATTTTTTTTGCTGCCCCGCGGCAGACGTAGATTTTTCTTTTATCAGATATGACAGCGTCGCTTCTACGAGGAGGACTGTGCTGTCAGCACTTTGTCAACTTAAATAAATAAAAAATAAAAAAAGGAAAACGCAGGCTATATAACAGGCTATATCAGTCAATCATCAATTATTATAATTACATTTCCCTTCACCCCTTCTTTAAATGCACGCTCGATAGGGAGGTGCTATATTTAACTAATAAGGGGGATTGTAAATCAGGGGTTGGGGGGGGGTGGGGCATATTGGGATGGAGGATACATATACGTGCCAAGTTTAGTTCGTGACTGAGGCTGTTAGAATGTACCTGCAGCACATTTTCCCAGAGCTTGGTAAGTCTTGTTTCGTCCTGGTTTGCAACCTCGCTTTTAAGCTCCATTTTCTTGTATTTATTTATACTTCCTTTCTCGGTGGAGAGCTGTGAAGACATGTTGAACGCATTTCCTGGTGAACCCAGGTTTCGTGGCCCGGTAACACGAGGATAGTTTGTCACATGGCTGGGCTATCCAGCTCCTCCAAGAAAAAACAATGCTCGTAAAAACCAAAGAATCTCAAGAAAACCATCTTCTTTGTTCTGAGATCCCCACCCAGGCTCCGAGTCCTCCGTTCCCGGGCCTAGGAAGCTGGACCTGACCCGGGAGAACCTCAACACCCTGCTGGGCCACGGCTTCTCCAAGCAAAAGGCCACCTCCACCCTGAGCCGGGGCAGCGGACACACCACCGGGGGCCACGCACCTGGTAGGCCCAGGAGGGAGAGAGAGCTGGGTACTGGAGGACAGGGGTTGTCATCATAATGATCATAATCACGATGCAGTTGTCTTTTTTTTTACTAGTATTTATTTATTTAGTTATTTATTGCGGATTATTCAATCCTACATGTCATGAATGAGCAGGTAGGGGGTTAGGGCGTCTTGCACAAGGATGCCTACAGACAGGCCCGCTGTGGACATTGGGGATCGAACCTGGAACCTTTCGACGGATAGACGAACTACTAGACTTCATTCAGCTCGGTCTTTTTTCTTTTTTTTTCTCTTCGCTCACATGAAATAACGATGAGTTGAACGAATAGTTTAATTCAACGATATGACAAGGGATGACATGAGACAAGGGGAGGAGTTCATTTGGTCGCGAAAGGTCACTTCACATAAAAAAGGATGCGCTTACGTTTTAAAATGCGCTGGTTTCCCCGGGCGTAGGTTGCTGTTGTGCGTTTCCGATTGCTAACGAGTGTGAAATGTGTATCGGCGAGTGCGCGGTGCGGCGACCGCGGCGACCTGGAGGGCGGGATAACGAAGCGGTCCTCCTTGTCGAATTAAATCTTTTTTTTCCGCCGGCCTCCGAGGATTAGGGACGGTTGTTAGGACAGCGGCTGCCCGTGTGCACGCATACTGATATCAGGAAGCCGGCGGAACGCAGAGAGGCTGTGTTTCGCGTAACAGAGGGGATGCAGCATAATGAGTCAACAGTCTGTTCTCTTTTTGAAAGGCGGGACACAACACAACTGCGGGGAAGAGTAAACAGAACGGTAGGGCCTGAAAGGGGGGAAAGTCCAAGGTCGGCCGCGCCTGGTCCCATGTGCAGTAGTTGCAGTAGCTGTTGTTTTCTCTTTTTTTCTCTTACTGCACATTTCCGTGCCACTGCAGCGCTTTTGAGCGTTATCTTCGCTGTCACTCTATATGCCTGTTTGTGATTGGCTCAGGGCTCCGTCAAAAGGCCCTTCATCTCCAGATATGGTCAGCTCACGCTGGAGGGGATTGTATTGGTGCGTTTGTCTTTGCGACCTGTTCAAGTTCAAGTTTGTTGATTGTCATTCATTCATATACACAGTATACAAGAACGAAATGGCCAAAAGAAAAAAACCATACTAAATATGGCATGATATAAAAATACGACATGAGGTTGATTCATCAAAAGTGAGTGAAGAAAATTACATAAATGTGCATAAATGTTGCCCAATGGGCGTGTTTTGTGGTCCATTATCATGCAGAGGTTGTGTTTTGTGGTTGGTAAATCAGGGTCCGTGGGGTGGGTCATTGTAAGGGACTTGCACAGTCGCGGCGCCCCGGGAGATGCTGCTGCTGCTAGCTAAACTACAACAGCGAGGCGGCAGAGTGCAGAGATGTGCCTTTTTGGCAGCGGCCCCGGGTTCCGCCTCGCTGGCGTTTCCCTTGCACAGCACAACGCGCGCCATTCCCGCATCGATCGGCTTTAGAGACTCCCACCCCCACACCCCCCCCCCCCCCCCCCCTCCCTCCCTACTACCCATCTCCCCCCCTCCTCTACACATTCAGCCGGGGGGAATCACCGTGGCAACCCACAATAATGAGTTGTAAGACGAGGAGAAGGAGCAAGTGTCGTAGTAGGAGTGGGGAAAGTCCGTTGCAAAAGAAAGATGTTTTTTATGTCTTCTGTGGGTCAATATTGACTCCTGTGTCCCAAGAGGCGTGGTGGGAAATGTGCCAGCGGGTCATGTGCCTTCGCATGGTGCCACCTGACCTTTTTGGATCTGACACGGTATGAAGCAAATCGTGCCTCACGACTCTGAACGCCGTTGAAATTGTCATTCTGTATAATGTCGCCCCTTAGTCCTTTAGGTTCTTGGCAATGTCCATCACTTTTTGAGTTTCTGACGAGACGAGACAAGCTTAGCCTGCTGGCCAATCCTATATCTTTCTCCTTTTTGTTACAGGGAAGTTGGACTCCGGTGACCCCAAGGGAACCCTCAGGGAGACCTCCAGAGAACCGTACCCGAGAGCCGGGGACGTCCGGCCGACAAATCCCCCGCCCAGACGAGGGGACCCTGACCGCAACGGACCCTGGAGGTCGGAGTCGCGCTACAAAGGTGGGTCTTTCACGGGAAGTGACCCGAACATGTACAGTACATCCTCTCAATTAAGAAGAAGAAGAAAGACGACACAGATAATACCTCCAGTTGTAAACATGCGTTTCATCAACACACAAATGGAGTGGACTAACTCGGGGCAAAGTATGTCACATGTCCACACTTGGTGGTTACATACACACAGCGAGAGACACACGACCCGACCGCCGCATAGGGCGCGAGGAGATTTAATAGCCTTTGACACTTCAGCACACACACACACACACACACACACACACACACACACACACCACACACACACACACAGGACACACACACACACACACAGGAACACACACACACGCGACTGTAAGTACAACGTTAACACTGGTCGGCGGAGCAAACGTGTTAAACAAAAGGCCAGTATCTCGCTCCCCGCTAGCGATTATTATGTAAGCGTCAATTTGGAGGCAATGTGTCAGAAAGGGGATTAAAGCTCTGACGTCTGTCCAAGCCAGCTCGGCCTCTCGGTGACGCATCTAGGAAGGGGGAGGATAAACAAGTAAACAAACAAACAAACAAACAAACAAACAAACCAGAAACGCTCTTGCTTCCCGTCTGCCTCATGGATTTCATGCATGTATTTTGGTTTTAAGATGCAATTCGTCACAGGCAATGTTCCCGCTAATCCTTCAACTGTCTGAGCGAACGCACAAAGCCCCTGAGAAGTACTTAAGATCCCCCTCAGATTGTGCTCAAGTTAAACAATCAAATGATAAGTAGTCATTGCAGTTGGGAGTACTTTTAATACAAACGTAGTGTATCTAGGTATCTAGGTTACAATAAAAAAAACTGATTTTGATGGCTAGCAGAGTATTGTCGGTCAGAACTTTAAAGAGTTAACTTGCTCGGGGTCTGCAACTTATTTTCTTGTCTTGTGTGACAGTTCCTCTTCTCTCGATCTTCTGCACTCTGCCTACAATAATATTCAGATTTCTGCCTAGCGCCTTCGTACACTTCCAACAATATCCAACATTCTATTTTGCTGCATTTTGCACGCTCTTGGCGGTCCAACTTCCATTTGTTCCACACTTTCCCCTCCCAATAAGTCTTCTGGAACTTTGGCCTCGCAGTGTGTTTTGCAGAGTAGTCCTTTCTCACTCGAAAGAGAAAAAAAAAATGTCTGCCAGTTTCCCCTTTTCATTGTCTGTTCGCACGTACTTCCACAGACATTTAATCTACGTTTAGCCAGGGTCAATCTCGCTATGTTACCTGTTTAAGTACTTTTAGCATCGCTTATAACTATCTATACACTGTTGGCTTCACAAACCTATTGGACTGGAACGGGATACCATCTCTCTGAAACACATCATGTTTAACCAGCGCGTTGGCACAAAGCACGGCTAATGACGTTCAATGGCTCTCACACGTCCAACTGATCATCTCGTGTTGTGGAATGGGTTTTAACTCTCTCATTTCCCCTCGGTGCCCTTTTCTACGGATTCCAATTAAGAACCCTCGAGGGGGATAACTAAGCACACGTCGACCAAGTCAACCGTGCTGACGTCTGCCCCCACCTCCCCTCCCCCCCTACTCACACACATGCTTTAGCCTGCGCCTTACTCCTAATTATGATGGCATGTGGTTAGCGTGGGGGGGGGGCGGGGGGGGCTGTGATGAATGGCGAGGCCGCCAGCCCAGAGGTGACGTCATGCCGCTAATGTCCGGGCTAGTGCTGCCGCCGCTGCTGCCGGCACTCTGTGCATTACGCTGAGGTATGGCCCTGATGTGCGGTGTTCTGATTTAGTGCAGGAGTGCCACAGTGTCTGAGGCGCTGTGGGTTCAAGAGGTAGGGCCACCCGACCACCAGGTTGGCTGGTGCCGGGGGGGGTGTGGGCGGGGGGGTTGGGGATCTCTTGTTCCCAGCCGCTGTCTTGTGAGTTGTGTCCTTAATGGCCCAGGGATGTGTCGAGGAGGCGTCCTTGAAGATGAGTGAAAGGCTGTGTTTCAGCTGGCCTGGGTGTGTGTGTGTGTGCCCGTCCTGACAGCAGAGAGCTTGGAGACGCACTCTGCTGTCAACTGGCAGCACCTTTTTCCCTGATGCCATCGACGTCAAGGAGGAGAAGTCACTTCTGGTTCCTGTAAGATAGCGGCGAAAGGATTTTCTTTTCTCTTTTTTGGTTCAATATTCTGTTGGGACTTTTGGATTTTGCGATTGCTTTATCAACTTATTAATAACGTTAAAGTTGCCGTGTTGGTGGTGAGCAGAATTACTTTAACCATTTTTAACTTTGAATTTTTGTATCACCTAGTCCTCTTTGGAGTCTGTGTGAGAGAATGACAGGTCGTTTACCACTTTACCATGTAATGAACAATGACTTTGGAAAAAAAAAAGTATCATTAAATTCACGGCCAAGTACCGCTTAAAGGCTCGTTCACTGTCATTAACATTTTAACTGAGCCACCGACTGATATTCCCAGAGGTTACCCAACAGGTCTCATGTATCCCACACTGAATCCCCTTTTGTACACCTAATTACCACAGAACCACGTACATGACCACATGGAATGGTCCTTCTGGTTAAGAGCCATAAATGCATGTTATGGATGTGGACACTAAGCACACGTTGTTTTCGGTATTTTTTTGTTTTCGTATTATTCTTTACATAAAAAAAAAAAGTTCCTACTACTGTCCTGGATGTTGTGCCGTGACACCCCAATTCCCAATTATTCATCTTGTATACTCAACATAGCACACTCCCATGAAGTATGTATTTGAAGTATTTGAAGTGGCCCGCTACTCCCGGTGTACAGCGCAATGTCAAAATGAATAGATCCCCGACATCCCTTTATTCACACCTCACTCTCCTCCACAGGCATGCCCGGCCATACATGCCATCGCCCCCGCCCTGCTTCGTATCCCTCACATGAGGCGCCAACTTTGTGCGGTTGTGGTGGTGGTGGTGGTGGTGGTGTCGTTGCGTCAGACCGTTCAGGGTCAAGGTGAACGGCGGAGGCCACGTCGTTTCTGCTGTTCGCCGGAACTTGATAACACTGAAGGGTTTTGTTTAGCACAAGGGCAGCAGCGGGAGAGAGGAGGTGGAGGTGGAGGAGGAGGACAGAGTGTGGGCCAAGGGTGACACGCACTGGAAACTGGACACTTTCATTCTTGCAATGGCCTGGATTTGGGATTTTAATCGTTTCCTGCACGTTTCCTACTTTGCACATCATGCTGCAATTAAAGTTCTAATAAAGATATATTGTCATTTAGAATGTTTTTATGTTTTAGCATTTTTTTTCTCTTGTCAAGTGAGCGAAGAAATTCCAATAATGGGTTTGCATAACGGACCTTTGAATTCAACTTGTACCACAACACAACCACTTGCGTGTCCTCTCATACGACACCTCCTCTCTCCCGCCGTTCAGATCCAGTTCCGGACCGGCCCGTCTGCCGCTCTGCCTCCCCGCCGGGCAACGGCTTCAAGCAGTACCTGCAGACGCGCCTGTACAACAGCCAGGGCAAGGGTCCCACACGCAACGAGCGGACCGCCTTCACGGGCGGACGGCCTCCCTCCCGGGAACCCCATCGATCCCAATCGAGGGCGCAAGAGCTGCCCCCGCCGCCGCCCGCCACTCCTACCGTACTCAGCGGTCCTCCTAGCAGCAGTAGTAGCAGCGGCGGCGGCGGCAGTGGTGGCGGACACCACAGCCACAGGAGGCCGGACCACCTGGCCAACGGGTACGATACGGACAGCAGCCAGGAGTCCCGGGAGTACTCCAGCCACAACAGCAGGTCCAGCAGGCCGTGGAAGCCGATGAGGGAAGCGTTAAATGTGGACAGCGTAATTAGCAGCGGTACTAGTAGCGGTAACAGCGGCGACGGGAGTTATCCGTCGAGGCCGGATCGGAGGCAGCCGAGCCCCAGCAGGAGGAGACCCAACAGTCACTCGCCTTCTCGGGACCGGGAGCGGGACCGAGACCGGGACCGGGAGCAGGACCGGGACAGGGAACCCGTAGCGTGGGGCAGCCGGGAGGAACACAAGCCCAAGAGTCTGATGACGATCTACGAGGACGAACAGCGGCACGAGATCGGAGGCAGCCGGAGCTCCCTGGACTCGGACAGCAGGGGGTGGGTGCAGGGCGACAACAAGGCCCGGCACCCCAAGGGGGGTCCCCACCGCGCTCAAGCTGCACAACGACACCTGGAAGATCCAGCGCGCGGAGTCGGGGTACGAGAGCAGCGACCGGCTGAGCAACGGCTCAGCTAACTCGCCCGTGGTGGACAACCTCTCCTCCAAAGAGCTGAAGCCCATACCAGAGCGACACCTGAACAGGTAAGAAGGGAAACGTCTCTTGTTTTAAAGGGGGCCTATGATACCACTGATTAGCCATTAGGTCTTACAAGCTGTTTCTAAATTGTCATGTGACTAAAGTTGTTATACTCCTAGATGTATGCTGACCAGATCACTTTATCAGTCCACTGGCTACTAGGGGTGTAACGGTACACAGAAGCCACGGTTCGGTACGTACCTCGGTTTTGGGGTCACGGTTCGGTACGAGTTCGGTACAACAGGAAAAAAGCAACAAAAATCCCAAATGCATAAGGCTAGGTTTCTTTTCATTTATTTTGAACAGACAGTAGTGCAAGTTATACTTAGTTCCACCTAGTGTCGTATAGTCCCCCCTGAGATAATTGGTACAGTCTGGCCCTGTAGTGTATCAAGCAGTAAACACAACAGTGAACATACACTCTTGCATCGGTCATATTTCTATGTAGGGCTGATAAAAAAAACAAAAAGCAATTGGTCACAATCAGCTACAAAACTGAAAAGCATCTCTTATGTTATAAAAGTACAAAATAAATAGAATAAAAAATAAAACTTGTACAGTGTTTCAATTTGTTCCACTTAAGCTATATTTAAACATTCAAAGCTTAAGCCCAACCCTCCCAAAAAAGACAGAGGAAAACAAAACATGCTAGTAGGGAGGTACTGAGGTAGCAGGCCAGGTACAGCCAGGTAGTATTTGCAAACTGGCAACTTTGGTAACTTTATTATAAAAATAAAGAACTCAAACTTTTCCATATACTGTATTATACAGTTAAATGTAAACAGCAAACATACACTGTCCCCATAGGACATATTGTTATGTTGGATGACGTCAAACTAAAAGGTTCAATAAGCTCCAAAACTGAAAAGCAGCTCTCATGTTCTGAAAATACTACTAAATAAATAATAACAAGGAGTGTTTCAATTATTTCGGCCTAGGGCTGATGCAAAATAAAAAGCAATACAGAACTGAATAACATCTCCTGGTGTGAAAATACAAAATATGTCAAATATGAGATAAAATAAAATCAGTGCCTTTAGGAGCAATGTATCACATTTGTGATTAACTTGTGAATCTGAAAGGTCATATGCATCTCTTAAAGGTACTCAAGCTTCATCTCTCTTTACAGATCTCCATCGCCGCTGTAGTCCACTGCGAACCCGACATTTTCCCACACAGCTGATTTGAAAGTAGCAGGCGGGTCTTCTAGCTCCTGTGTCTCAGTTGCACTCATAGTCTTATGCCCCTTTTCCACGGTCACGGTACCGCGCGGTACGGCGCGGTATTTGCGTGTTTCCACTAGCACGTAGTACCTGATATCAGGTACTATTTGGTATCACATCTGCCCCTGGTTCCAAGCCAGCCGAAGCGGTACTATAGTCAACGTGAACGCGTCCGCTTCATCTTGTTTAGGTCTTCTTCTGCTGTTCTTGTTCCTTAATGGCGGTCGGCAAACAGCGTTTATGTGCTTTATCGCCACCTTCTGGATTGGAGTGTGACTCAGACGTATTCGTCGTATGGCTGCACGTACCGAACCGTGAGGTCCGTACCGTGAAGTCGCGGGACGAATACACGTACCGTTACACCCCTACTGGGTATCCTTCTAGTGATTGCATAGATCGTCATACTGCGCGAAGATTTGATGCATTCATCTGATTGATAAAAACCCGACAATGCGCGCCTGCCCCCCCCCCCCCCCCCCACTCGCTGGACCTTATTAACTGTTATAAGACGCAGAAGCGCCTGGTCCTGTTCAACTTTACTTGAATGAGCGTAGAAAGACTGGACGTTTTGATCAAGATCACCAGCAATGAGTTGATAAGTGTGACTACAGTCCGTCTTGTGTGTGTGTGTGTGTGTAAGAAATCGCCGGCAACACACACACCAAGAAGACGGACTGTAGTCACGGTGATCAGCTCATTGTTGGTGATCTTGATCAAAACGTCCAGTGTTTCTACGCTCATTCAACTAAAGTTGAACAGGACCAGGCGCTTCTGAGTCTTAATAAGGTCTAGCGACCACCGCCAGGAATGTCGCATTTTCTTCACATTCTCCCGTCTATGATGATCTTTTGATGGTTCATTTTTTCCCACTGTAGAAACAACCACCGGCTCCTCTGTTCCATCAAAGTTATTCATTATTTCATTCAATGAATAATTTCGCTTAAAATCTCTTACGATATGTGTGTGTGTGTGTGGTGTTGTGTTGTCTCTGACAGGACTTTGACAGCTGTCACTAGGCTAGTTAAGTCACGGGAATGGCGCGCTGTGATTGGCCGAGCGGATATATCTGAGTCTGCTGAAAATCTGTCGTGGCGTTTATCACAGTTTGGAAAGAAAGGGAATAATATAATAATATAATAATATCATAATATCATAATATAATGCAGAGAAACTAGCCGGTTGTCGCGTTTTGCAGAAACGATTCTTTTTTTTTTTTGTTAATGGCGCTTATCGCGTTTTGGAATCAAACTCTTTAATAATTAATTCAATTTTGAATGTCCGTTCGTCCACCACTAACATTTTCGTCTCGTCTCGTCAACGAAAGTAAAAATAGATTTAGTCACAGTTTTTATTTTCAAAGATCCGTTTTCGTCACGTCAACGTCACGTCTTAGTCATGGGAAAAAGGTCGTTAACGCATATTTTTCGTCAAACATTTCGTTAACGAAATTAACACTGGTTGTTGTTTGCTCTTTTTAAAGAAGGTATCGGTTCTGGCACCGTTTTGGCACCGGTATCGTTTTAAAAGTATCGGTTTGGCACCGGTATCGGATAAATCTAAACGATACCCAACCCTAGTTACACCCCTACTGGCTACGCTCGTAGCCTGATCTAGTCAGCATACATCGAGGTGTAGTAGGACACTCCCACATGTGATTGTTGACTTGTTCTCTTTTTAATAGATTTAACTTGCTTATATACCGACTAATGTATTTAACGGCGTGCTGCCCTCTATGGTTGCAGTTTACTATTCTGTCCAGTATTTTAGCACCGCCGTCCTTTTTAATCCTGTTAGCGAAAGTGTTTTCTATAAAAAAGGCGGATACTGGAGGGGATGAGGAGAGGTTGTTGTCCCTCCCGGCCACCCAACAATGGGCAAGCCCGTAAGGCGATGACAATGGTTAATGGCCAGTAACTGCGGCTTCTGATTCATTTAGTGATTCATGCGTTCTTAACCCTTTTGCCGTTGTCATATCTTTTTGATTAAGCGACAGGAGGAGCTAAAGCCACTGGACGTTTTTTTACGTTGTTGAAATTCAGTGAGACTCCTTGATGTTGTGCAGGCCAGTTCTGTTATGAGGGCTCATTTTCCAGCCTCAATCTGTTAGAGTGGTTCTTGTGGGGGTGAAATCAACGCAGCAGCAGCAGCGAGATCACACACACGCACACACACACACCGCTGTTCCCCTGTTTCCCAGGGAGAGTCTCATAAACTCCCCCACCCCCCATGGTGGTCTCTTTTGTGTTTCAGGGATCCGTATCCGGAGATAAGAAGTGACGACGTGAACGCAGACGTCGCGCTCTCGCCATTCTCCTACGGTAAGATATCCTCCCGCCAAACACTGTCGCAACTAAGAGCTGTCAAGTCAACTCAAGTCAATTGTATTTGTATAGCCCTTAATCACAGTTACAGTCTCAAAGGGCTTTACAGGCCGTATGATTATGGGCCATGTGATTATGACACGCCCCCTAGCCCTATATAGCCCCCATCAGGACAAGAAACGACTCCCTTAATTAACAAGGAAGAAATCTGGAGAAGGAACTCAGAGTGGGGGATCCCTCCTTCCAGGGACGGTTCAGAGTCCAATGGGTGTCATACGGGCATAAAAGTACAAATGATAAATGGAATAGTAAAGACAAGGCAGATAAGGCAAACCTGGCCAAAAAAATGCTGCTGAGATGGGCTGGGAAGATAGAACTGACATTATGTCGTTACTTATTACGTTATAGGTTATTTATATCTCATCAGTGTACAGTGCACTCCATGACTTTGACACTCTTGCCGGTAGGGGATTGGGCGATATACTGTATATCGATATTACATCGTTTTTGTTTTTTTTTTCCTGGTTTTAAAGGATTAGAACAGTTCATTTTCTGTCTGAACTCCTTGCAGGTGCTTGGGCACACGGCCCAGACACCAACACCCAGATACAGAATGTTGGCTGCCGCTGCCCAACACCCGTGCTGGCGTTCTGTCGCCGGTGTGCATGGGAAACAACACCCTTTTAAAACGCTTTCAAACTGCCGCCGGGCGACGGGGTGGGGGCGGGGGGGGGGGGGTCTATGTGCCGCTTCTCCTAAATAATGGACGATGTCTCACACACCACAGCTCACTGTCCGGGAACACACACCACACCGCACCGCGTGGGTTCACGGTGTGGTGTGTATGACACCATCGCCACGGGGAGTGACATGCGTTGCACGCAGACACACACACACACTCTCTGACAACACATTTCTGAACACGGGTGTGGCCTGGCCCCCGTCGGCGTCATCTTTTATTGAGTGTTGTCGAGCGCGGTGAGGTCATCGAGGTCATCGCTTCAGCAATCCTAAGAAACAAGCTCAACCAGAGAGAGAGAGAGAGAGAGAGAGAGAGAGACTCTCTCTCTCTCTCTCTCTCTCTCTCTCTCTCTCTCTCTCTCTGGAGCTTGTTGACTTGTGCACTGCCAAGACAAAACCTGCCACTGTATATAGAGCTGCACTTTCGCGTTCCAAAAAATGAAAACCTGCTCCTTTTGCTGTAAAGACTGTAAATAGTGTGGATATTCTGATTCTTTCCCTTCATTTGTGATATTTGTCTTGTTCCGCTGGGCATCGCCACTTTTTCATTTCACTGCACATCCTGTATGTGTATGTGACAATTAAAGTAGAATCTTGAAACTAGATACAGTATCACCACCCCAGTTTCACTCGATTGTTCTTGCAAAACAATGGTTCTTTGGCCCTTTTAGTGTGTGTGGGTTGGGGTCGGGGGCGTGTGTGCGTGCGTGCGTGCGTGCGTGCGTGCGTGCGTGCGCGTGCGTGTGCGTTCTGCACGTCTAAAATGACATTCTCCCAAGTAATGCATATACTCTGTGTGGACTTGCAGCCTCTACTTACCATATCACAACGGTATATTTGAGGGCGGAGGGGAGGATCTCCCCATCTTGCTTCGATAATTATCATTTACAGACATGATTACTGATGTGCACTTGCTGTTGTTCTTCTTCTTATTATTATTATTATTATTATTATTATTATTATTATTATTATGGGACTTAAAACCCCTTATCCCCTCCCCTCAAGGCTCACTGTGTCTCTTACAGCAGCAACAGTCCACACCAAACAGTAATTATGTGTGATCATTGCGAATAAGCCCGCACCGGCCATTTATCTTTTGTAAAAACCTTTATCCGTGTATCCAGTGGACTTTCTGAAACACTACTAATACCAGCACCACCACTATTACTACGACGATGACTACTGCCGTGGTCCAGCTACAGTATCGCTCCGACGCATTGGCAAGTCATTAAGCTGATTTATAGTAGCAGGAGGCTGGTTAAGGTCGCCCCCCCCGGATAGTGTATGGAAACACAGAGACGCCGCTTCTTCATTTAATGGACTTGACCTTTTTTCGCAGAGCAAAGTTAATGCGTCGTCCTGTGGCACACACACACCGAGAGAAAAAAACCTCCACGTTGCTCAGAAATTGGCAAAGAATAGAAAATTGGGTCCCCCCCCACCCCCAAAAAAAAGGACAAAAAAGTGTGCGCTTCGGATGATAATCTAATACAAATTCTACGTTCGTCATTGTTTGTCGAGAGTGTAAAGATTTATCTTCCGGAACACTAATCCTGCTTCTTGGAGTTTTTTGTTTGCCCTGCTGTAACCCGTGTTGAAACAGGAACGGCTTTAAATAATATTTATTCGGCACAAACTTTTTTTCTTTTTCTTTTTTCGTCCCTCTGCGAAGGGCCTCTTGCCTCTTCCTTGATAGAACCGGCGATAACAAGCTGGTCTCTTCTGAAACCAACGCCCCCCTGCCCAGTCCACACTCGACTCTCCACTCTAAATGAGTTGACATTACAATCCAAAATAAAAAACCCAGAGAGACTTGAGAGACACCCTTAAAATTCCTGCCCCCCCTCTGGCGCACATGGGTGATATATTGACCCTAGAAGAATGGAAGGGAGGGTTGAGCAACCCAAAATCTGTGAAAGGCCATCACTAATTCACACCCCCTGCTGCACAGAGGGGGAGATGGTGGGGTGAGGGAGAGGGGTGAGGGAAAGGGTGGGTGCGAAAGGGGGGTGGGGGAGAGAGAGGGTGAGGGAGGTGGGAGAGAGGGGTGAGGGAGAGGGTGGGTGTGAGAGAGGGAGGTGGGAGAGAGGGGTGAGGGACGAGGGTGGGTGTGAGAGAGGGAGGTGGGAGAGAGGGGGGTGATGGGGAGAGGGTGGGTGCGTAGAGGGGTGAGGAGGAGGAGGGGTGGGTGCGAGAGGGGTGTGCGAGAGGGGGGTGAGGGAGAGGGAGGGTGAGAGAGTGGGAGGGTGAGGGAGAGGGAGAGGGAGGTGGGAGAGAGAGAGAGAGGGTGGGTGAGGGAGAGGGAGGGTGACGCCTGGCCGGCTATGCCTGGCCAGGCGTGACCTTATACACTCTGACGGTGTTAGCTCATTCTTTTATCCGGCGCCCTTTTCTGAGATTTTGTTTTTGTTTTTGTGAAGCACGAGTTTTAGATGAAATGTTAAAAAGGTCTCTGAACAAACATGGCACGCCCTAAACGGTTTAAACATCGCCCACCCCGTCCCCCCTGGAGTCAAATGCCAACGCTCAAGATGATAATTCGGGTGGTGCTTTATTAATAGTCTGCTTGTAAGGGTGCTTTTTAAACGTTTCATGAAATAAAAACTAGACGAGTTAAATGATGACGTGGCTTTGTCACTTTGTCGGCGAGTCTGGGGCGTAGGCCTCCTCGGCACATGAGTTATGTTTCTGGTGTAAGGCTGGTTGGTGAGCAGTCGCTGCTGGTAAAAGCTCTTGACAGACTCTCGCACACAAGTGTCTGAGGACCAGTTGGCTGAGGTCAGGTTGTGGTACGCTGGAGTAGGCTGGCCTTCCTGGGAAGCCTGGGTTGGCTCCAGTAGCAACACACACACTTTCACACACACGCACACACACACACACACTTTCTTACACACACATATACTTTCTTACTAACACACACATACTTTCTCACACGCTTTCTCTCACACACTTTCTCACACACTTTCTTATATACAATTATACACACACACACACACACGCGCGCGCGCACGCACAAGGTTTTTGTGTGTGGGCGACCTGACCTGCCTGCTGGAGCAAGTTTATCATTATGAATAAATTAAAAAAAAAGCATGCCCAACCTATGCTGCCTCGTCCAACACACGTTGCCTTCGCATGTTGAATAAACTGGAATCTAGAACCCAGCGGAGCAAAGTCGCTGGACCTATGGACGGATTCATATTTGCACGGGGGTTTCAGGTAGTGGGGTTAGCTTCAAAGCCCGGCTCAGGCCAAACCCTCCAATATCTTTGGAGCCGGTGGCCTGTTCTCCTCGCTGCTATCGTTAGTCGTCCATCAAATCTGCAGCACACACAGTACTCTAGTTCATCTTGTACCCCCCCCCCCCCCCCGCCCCCAGACCCTCCAACCCTACAAAGGCTGAGATATGTCTGGACCGCAAGCCCAGGTCAGACAGACATTCCAGTCTGGGAAGTCGGTAACTCATGCGCGCCTTTGATTTATCCTGCCAGGCTCCGTGTCCCGACCGCGGTCCTGAATATAGGACCCGTGCTCCCCCGGGGGAGGGAGGGGGAACCCGGTGGATCCACTGCCCTGATCAGACTCTCATGCATACGCCGTCTCGCCTCGTGTGCGGTGTGCCTATTTGTCTTCTCCGCGAAGCTCGTGAAACCCTCGCGTTGTTTCATCATTCTTTCATTCTTGTGAGCGATGTGTCATCTCTTGTCCCTCGGCGGCCCTTTAACTCGTGACGAGATCCGCCCCCATTTGTGGAGATGTTGTGCGAGGTGTGTGTGTGTGTGTGTGTGTGTGCGTGTGTGTGTGTGTGTGTGTGTGTGTGTGTGTGTGCGTATGTGTGTTGGCTCTAGTTCCGGCCTGTAAAGCGAATGGATTCTGCTTAACAAGCGGGGCCGCCTGTGTGTTAACGTCGTGTTAATGCCCCGGGATGAGCTGACATTTTATGCGGTTCGAGGGCCCTCCGACACGCCCGGATCATATTAACACACACGGTGGGGTTTTACAACTGAGGGAGAAAAGATGACGACGACGACGACGGGAGGATTCTGAAATGCAGAGAAAGAGCAAAACGCAGGTTCCTTCTGAACTGGAATGGACCCCTGACCCCTCACCCCTCACCCCCTGACCTCGAACCTCCAGCAAACTTTGGGATGTGTGTTCATATCCAAATATCTCCAAGACGTCTGGAGACACGACTGGGGAAAAAACACAGACAGACAGAACAATGTGTCTAGATTTCAACTTACTTTTGGGGCCAGAAAAACATTTTTGCCATAATCGGTTTTGCAGTGTAATCTTGTGTAATCTATCGTCAAGACTCATCCCTCTGCTAAAAAAAATAACAACAAACAAACAACCGCATTCAGCAGCAACTTAATAATTGATGTTGTCGGAATTTTATCCCACAGCATTTTGCGTTTCACCGTGTGGACGGTTTGACATCCCCGCCCGAGTTAGCGTTTTCCTTTTCCGCAAAGAAGTGAACAGTAAATACTCCCCGACACGCATTTTTTTTACGACGAGAGCAACACATTTCCGCTCTGTAGATTTAAAATAAACGTCAGAAAGGAAAAGAACAGGCCTTCTCGTCTGCAGTACATGGAATCGGCGACAAAGTTTTTAGTTTTTCGTTTTTTTCTTGTTCATGAGGAAGCTGCTTCCGGCGTGTCAAATGAAAGACTGTGACTCCAGCATGAATAATGGAAGAGGTGTCAAGTGGCTTGTTTATCCTCCCCACCACCACCACCACCACCACCAACACCTCCACTCCACAACACCCACCACCCCTGTCTGTCTGCCTGCCCCTCTGTCTCTGTCTGTGTCCCTCTCTGTCTGTCTCTGTCTGCCTGTCTGTGTCCCTCTCTGTCTGTCTCTCTGTGTGCCTGTCTGTGTCTTTCTCTCTCTCTGTCTGTGTCTCTCTCTCTCTGTGTCTCTCTCTGTGTCTCTCTCTCTGTCTCTCTGTGTGTCTTTCCCTGTCTGTCTGTCTGTCTGTCTGTGTCTCTCTCTGTCTGTGTCTGTGTCTCTGTGTCTCTGTCTCTGTGTCTCTCTGTCTGTGTCTCTCTCTCTCTGTCTGTCTCTCTGTGTGTCTCTCTCTGTCTGTCTCTCTGTCTTCTCTCTCTGTGTCTCTCTCTCTGTCTGTCTCTCGGTGTGTCTCTTTCTCTGTCTGTCTGTGTCTGTCTGTCTGTCTGTGTCTCTCTCTGTAGCTCTCTCTCTGTCTCTCTGTGTGTCTTTCTCTGTCTGTCGTCTCTGTCTGTCTGTCTCTCTCTCTGTCTGTGTCTCTGTCTGTCTGTGTCTCTCTGTCGCTGTCTGTCTCTCAGTGTGTCTCTTTCTCTGTCTCTCTCTCCTGTCTAATGAAGCTAAAATGCCTCATATAAATACATTAAAATCTTTCCAGCTTCTTTTCACATGCAGCATTTGTTAACCATGGCATGTACGTATATTAATCGCCCCCACACTGAATACATAAATATAAATGCCTGTATACATGTACGCAGTGACCCCCGCCCAACCCCTCCCCTGCACAGCACAAACACCACAGGGTGCCTTTATAATGTATATTTATTTCATTTCACTTCATTTCTAACCCGGCCCCGTGTCCCGACTCCGACTCCGAGGTCTTGTGGGCATTTCCTTCAAAGTGCTGACTGGTGAATATGCACGGCGCCCTGGCACCCAGAAACGAAAGAAACGAGGAGGGGGGGGACAAATTACGCAGACTTAGCATTCGCAACGTGGATTTGTGGCGGCTGTTTCTCACCGCAGGTCGAGAAGAAGTGGTCATATTTCTCCTCTGAAATGAACTGGCCCTGCGCACGCACGCTTCCAAGTTGCGTGTGTGTGTGCATTTTTATATATATATATATATATAAATATATATATTATATATATATATATATACAGTATATAGCGCTCAGGTAATGGCCTCCTGATGTCCATAGAGTCATGTGCAAAGTGAGGCATGGGAGCGTTTATGCAAGCATTTCTCATGCGGGGGGCGGGGGGGTGGATTCCGTCTCCAGGTAGCTACACCCTTCGTAACAAACACAACTCTTATGCGTGGTCGCAAAGCACTCTTGTTTCTCTCGGCATCATACTGTATCTTATATAAATATATACAAATATAAATATGAATAATCGTAATAATAATAATTTGATAACATTTGGACTTTTCTAAGTGGTTAGATAAGCGCTTCATTGCTCATGTCTCAAGTGTGTACATGACACGTCGGAATGCGGATTTTTTTTTACATTTCTTCATTTTACAGAGTGAGCAAAAAGCCGCAATCCAGAATCCTACGCATTTACAGTCGGCTTACTCAACGGCAGCAAAACCAGAGCTAACCCCCCCCACGGGTGGAGTTGGCAGCGTAACAACACGGCAGCACTGGTGGGGTGGAGTCTGGAGGGTGGACGTCTGCCAGTCTAACCACCCTCGCCCGTGTATTTTGCATCGCCAGCACAAAGGATTTAGCTCCTTAATGTTGCGTGTGTGTTGTGTGTGTGTGTGTGGTGTGTGTGTGTGTGTGTGTGTGTGTTGTGGTGTGTGTGGTGTGTGTGTTGTGTGTGTGTGTGTGTGTTGTGTGTGTGTGTGGTGTGTGTGTGTGTGTGTGTGTGTGTGTGTGTGTGCGCGCATATGCGTGTGTGTGTGTGGTGTGTGTGTGTGCGCCAATGGATGGGTGTGTGGGTGTGGGGTGGGTGTTGTGTGTGTGCGTGTGTGCATATGCACGCGAGTGTGTGCACGTGCCCGCAGACAGATGTTATGCACACAAGTGATTTCCTTACTGGTGCCGTAGCTCAAATACCGTCGTCTGATTGGCCGTTGTAAATCACGCCCAACGCGGTGAGCTTCCCATATGTATTTATCTTCATCGGTTTAGCAGCGATGATTTTTTTTCCCCTCTTTCGTTCCATCAAACAAAAGTTCCTCCGGTCATGAGAATGAGGGAGCATGCATCAGGTGGACGTCGCGTGAAATCTGTTGTTGTGTACACGCTTCTCTTTCCTCGCCGCGTGGCTTTTGCGCTAACCCTGCTCACGTCTTTGGCATTGAGTTGGCACAACGCTAACCGGGGCCAGAACTCTGACACAGCTTCCCTTTTTTTTGGGCAGGGGGGGTGTGGGTGGGGGTGGGGAGTCCCCCTTTGTTAGCCGAGGTGGTGGCTGACCCAGTACACAGACAAGCCACGGGCCACCCTGGTCTAGACTGACTGCCAGACCTCTGCTGCCTGCACCAGCCAATGCCCTCGCCGTGACCCCTGTTAGATAACATGTTCTGGAGAGGCAGGGGGAGAGGGGGAGGGGGGAGAGGGGGAGGGAGGGAGGGGGAGAGGGGGCTGTGTTGGGCTGTAGCCTCGCTCAAATATAAGCCCACCGGGCAGATGTGGAGCCAGTTTATTTGGTTATTGACTCACTTGCCTGACTGTGGTCGACTGACTGACTGGTGTCTGGTCTGGCTGGGGACTGACCCACCCCAGTGTGCGTGTGTGTGGCTGTGTGATTATTTATCGGTGTTGCCTACCGGCTGTTTAATGCTCTGGACGTTTCACTGTGTGTCCTCCAGGCGACCGTGGGTGGAACACGCGAGATCTGCAGGATCCAAACCATATGTCCAGTCCATACCTGCACAGGTAAAATAAACAAACAAACAAATAAAACCTAAATACATCATTTAACATACTACATGTTTACCAATGATTTTTAAATGACAGGTCACAACAACTTGAATAAAATAGCGTTAATACTGTGTTAATACTAGTGTTCGTAGTGTTAATACTAGTGTTGTGGTGTTATAATGGTGTGTCGATGCTGATCCACAGAAAAGGAGCGTTCCGGTACACTCCGGGCATCCTGGAGCAGCACAGCAGTCCGGACAGCGAGGGGGAGGACAACGTGGACAGTCCCGTGAGCCCAATACCGCCGCCCCCACTCCCACTGCCGGCCCTGGCCAAGACCAGCAGCTCCGAGTGGAACAGCTCAGACGACCTGGCGGAAGACCCCTCCTCGCTAGCGCTGCCGCCACCGCCGCCTCAGGCGTACATCCACTGGCCCAGCGACTTCCCGGGTCTCAGTGGCGTCGGCGTTGACGATCAGCGGCAGGACTGGCCGTCCCCGCCGCCGAGCCTCGTCCACGAACCCCGCAACGGCGCGGCGCCCCCCTCGTCCTCCCCCTCCTCCTTCTCGTTGTCAACGCACCCCACCTTCCGTCGCTGGATTGAGACGCCGCCCGACCACAAGCACTCGTCCGACTCCAGCTCCAAGTCGGGCTCCCTGTCGGACACGGAGCGCGGCGGTGGCGGCCACGACCTCTCGGCCAGCGACAGCGAGAAAGGCTTCTCGCCGGCGGACAGGGACGACGACGACGACGACAACGCTTCCACGGCCGCCGCGAGCGACATGGCGCTGCCCACCACGTACTTCTCGGTGGACGGCTGCATGACGGACACGTACCGGGCCAAGTACCACCGGAGGGCCCCGCTGCGCGCCCCCACCGACCTCCGGGGTGGGGAGGAGCAGCACACCTCGTCGGGGGAGAGCGACGTCGAGGCCAAGCGGTTGCCCGCGGTTCGACTGGCGAGCACAGGAACCCGCCAAAAGCAGATCGGAATTAGGTGAATATCTACCCCCGCCCTCCCCGAATTACATGATAGCTGTGGTTGCCATTGGCTTTCATTAGAATTCCTTTGGGATGTTCTACTTAACTGTGTGTGTGTGTGTGTGTGTGTGTGTGTGTGTGTTTTGTGCTCAGGTTATTCTACAACTAAAACCGTGGCCAGGTGGAACCCGGTAACGCCTAAAGGACTGGACGAGCACGGGTTCCTCTGAGCTGGAGCAACGGATGCGAGGAAGGACATTGACCAATGAATTTGTGAATTTTCCTCGAGAAAAGTCCTTCAAGTGACGGGTGGATGTGTGATCCGCACGCATGACTTTATCGTCCAGTTGCAGAAAGATCCGAAATCTGATGCGCCAAAGATAAATCGATTCCCGGGGGACGACGTTGAAAAAATGTTACGAGACGTTTTCTAGCTCACTCCTAATCGCTGTGTAAATACAATTTTAACAAGAATTATTTCCTGAAGCCATAACACACACAACCGGTGTCATTCACACAGTACTTGGATCACTTCATAATCCATACTCTCAATGCCACCGCATTCTCCGATGCATTATGAAGTTGCAAGAAGTCTTTAATTGTGTTTTTTCTCTGCGTTCTTAGAAGGCATTCCAGTGCTGCAAGTACACACATTCGCAGAGAGTTTGAAGAGTTGTAGATCTCTACGTTAGCACGTTGCTGGGTTAGCCAGTTAAGCTTGGTAGTCGAAAACTTAACGGCTTCAGTCTAAACCCAAAGAGCCTTCTTTATGCCTTGCGATAGTTAATTCAGCGTGCTCTTCACATGGAAATAATTGGAATTAAAATCAGCTGAATTTTGTTTCTTCGGTACATGACTTTCATCCCTATGCATGACTTTTAAGCACTTTTTGAGTTGGATAAATGTGGCTGCCTGTTCTCGGGAGGATTGCTGAACTGGAGAGCGGGGCTCATGTGTTATGCATCCTGGATTCATTTGAAAGTCATATTTACAAATCCTCACCGGCGGTGGTGAATGGGGATAAATAAAATGAGGAGACCCCGTTCGGTATCACCGTATTATAGTTCACGGTCACGCAGCGGGAAGCGCGAGTAAACAAAACGGGAGCTTTGGTGGAAAAACACACCACACCTAAAGAACTTTGGCAACGCCTCGCACAACACACACACACACGCACACACACAGGATCTGTACAAGAATGTCTTACGATTACAAACAGCCACTTTAGACTCCTCCCACCCTTAAGAGATTAACAGAACGACTTTAAAACCGAGAATATGAACCCTAGTTTCCATTCAATCTACCTTTTTGCTCAATCGATGGAAACGCTTGTGATTCTTCCGGTCTTGGCCTTGTTGATGTTTTGGATGTGAATAGGTCCTGACGCTGTGGCTGGTTTTTTTTTTGGGCGTGTTCTGTTTTTTTTGTTCATGTTTTTTGAAGGCGGCGATCGTAGAGATTGTCGCGGGTTAAATTGCACATGTATAGGATAGGATAGGATAGGATAGGATAGGATAGGATGGAGTCCGGGTAGAGGGGCCAACAGCAGGTGGGATTGGTTGTTTGTTGGTGAACAGGTACCTGGCTAACGCTCTCTTGACGCACACCCCAGTCGCCCTTCTATCCCTCTCTCCTTCTATCTCTCTCTCTCTCTCCTTCTCTTTCTGTCTGTATTTCTCTCTCACTCAATCTCTGCGTACAATATTATTCGATGTGTAGCATTGTGCCGCATTCCACGTTTTGTTTTTTATGTGCTGCGTCTTAACACTCCACTCAGCTTACCGTTTGGCGTTTTTGTTTATAGGTCCTTAAACGGGGCAGTTTTTTGCCGCCATATTAATGCCTTTTTACAATCGACCCATGTCTACACGGAGTACAGAAGCCTTTGAGCACGTCTTGGGGGGGGGGGGGAAATGGAAAGGGCTCGGTTATTTTCAGCAGGTTGTTTTTGCCTAGTCCCATTCCTAACGATATTCATCCTCGACTCGGTAAAATGCTGGAAATGTCTTTTACGGTGTTTTTATGGTTGTCGTTTTTTTGGGGTGGCGTCAACTGTTTTTTGTACATCTTTGACAGAGTTTACTGCACAGTGCCTTCTGTACTTTTCTATGTTGTCGGGCCATTTGAAATACAAATTAAATGTCAAATTCTATGATTTCCGAGATTATTTTGTAACAAGAAATTTCGTTTTTATTAATTATTAAACCATTTTATTTAAGCTGTGGTCTGTCTTGTTGAACAGGTGACTGTAGTGCTCTGCTGCCCCCTGCAGGATATGCGACGGAGCTGCAGCTTGGGCCTTTCAATGGCTGATATTCACAATTCAAGTCCTAGTATCAAATTACATTTTTTTTTGAAGAAATTACGCAAATCTATTGACATATATTTCTCAACCAAGAAACAAATGAATTAGGGCATTGCACAAGCTTTTAAATTACAAATGCCAATAGTGCTCTACCCCCCTCTCAATGATCAATAACTGAATCGATAGTCTCATCATTGATATGTTTTTCAGCGAACGATCGCCGGTTAGCTCACCATCGCCATTGAACAATGACGTCACCAGCGAGCTCACCATCTATTTTCGGCCACAAGAGGGCGGTAGAGCTCTTTGAAACTTAAAGAAAAAACTTTTTATTTTCTGATTTTAAGTCATTGAGCGAGCAGATAAAACAAATCATGAAGCCCAGTGCCTTGATCAGATATCAGGCTTCATTATTCCAGTTTTTGAGTTCGGTTTTTACAGTTATATCCTTTTTTTTATGACCCTGTGTCCCTCTCAGGGGAGTAAGTAAGTACCCTAGTAGTAGTACAGTACTGTAGTAGGAATAGTTGAAACTTCACAAGTCCCTTACGGACATCTACAGTAGCAGGCTACACCAAATGGGGTACTTAGGCCAAGGATTTCTGTTGCGTTACCCAAATGCAAAAAATGGTCAAGCACCAGCCTATTACAGTCTCTTACTAAAATGTCGTTGGCTTACGTTACAGTCCGTTCATTATAATGAACGGACTGTAATGTAGACCAATGCCACGTTGTTGTATTCGTTGTATGCTTTTGGGGATACAAGAACGTGGGAGTGGGTGGTGGGCCATCTTGTACTAAGTCACTGTATATAAGGTTCATCTAATGACAAAGACTGAAGACTGTATGTGAACTCAACTAATTGGTTCTGAGTTCAATTAATTGCGAGGCGACGGCACCGACCGGTCGTTAGTCTGGTGTCTCATCCACGTCTGCTGCGGTAAATTATGTCAGCGGTGGAAAGTCTATCAGTGTTTGGCCGAGTGCCTTCAGTTTATGTTTATCTCCTCTGTCGTCTTGTTTGTGTGTGTGTGTGTGTGTGTGTGTCTGAAGCTGTTTACTTCTTCATTCGTCAGAGTGGGACTCTCAGCTTGTCAACGGTGGGCTCCTCCTCCACAGCTGGCGTTCTTCATTAGAGGCCATCAACTGAACCCCGGTGTGCACTGTCAGTGTGTGTGTGTGTGTGTGTCGTCTCTGGCTTCCTCATTTCCTCCTCCCGTCACTCCCTCGCCCAACCCCCTCTCTCTCTCTCTCTCTCTCGCCCTCTCTGTCTCCCGACCTCTCTCTGTCTGTGTCTCTGTTTTGGTCTCTCTCTCTCTCTCTCTATCTCCCGACCTCTGTCTGTCTGTCTGTCTCTGCTGTCTGTCTCTTCTCTGTCTCTGTCGTTCTCCCTCTCTCTCGATCTTCAAGTCATTCCTCATACTGTCACCGTACCTCAATCTTCCACTTTTTTTTCTTCAGTTTTTTCCTTCTCCTCCTTCTTCTTCTTCTTCTTCTTCTTCTCAATGTACCCCTGCTGCCCTTGCTGTCTCCCGTCTCTCATCCTTGTCAACTCCAGACCACTGCTTCAATTATCTCTCAAGTTTCCATCTCGCCCGTTATAATTAACGTATCAACCTTAAACTCTGGTTAACCAGGAGTTGTTGGCCAAGGGGTTTTATGTGTCAGTTTATATATGTATGTACATTTGTGTGTGTGTGTGTGTGTGTGTGTCTGACAGTTTTGTTATTAAGGTTAGCTCTCATCAAATTATCAATTCCAAGTCTCTGTCTATGCCATGGATGGACGCTGTAACAATGTTAACCTTCGTTTAAGTCAATACAAGCTTTTCTATTCTGTTTTATGGCTGAACTCATTTCTATCAGACTATTACACACAAAACGGATGAATACATGACACGATAGGTTTCTTGTACAGGCCTTCGTTTTATTGCCCCACTTTTTCTGAACGGTGTACTCATTCCAATATTTTGGATTCGTCATTTCTGGTAAGTTACACTTAAACTGATCAATATATGACAGGAAAGGTTTCTTGCATGCCTCCACTTTTACTGCACCACTTGTCCCAATTAAGCCCCTGAACGTGCATATGGGCATAACAAGCCCCCTACATCACAACGTGGGCCCTTAATTGGCTAATGGCGTCCAATTAATCAAGTCCTAAAACAAATGCAGTATCTCAACTTGTGTCTACTGGGTCCATTGTGAATGGCTCTCATTAACACAAATGATAAGCTACATAAATATTGACAAAAGTGTAATAATAATGTGCCAGTTTGTATTATGATACAATCAGTATTACAATGATAATGCTCATCTAATGGCCTTGAGATACATGACTACTTCTATTATAGAAATGGACTGCATTTATATAGCACTTTTATCCAAAGTGCTTTACAGTTGCCTCACATTCATCCATTGACGGCGGTGCCAACCGACACGTCAGGAGCAGTTAGGGTTAGGTGGTGTCTTGCTCAGGGACACCTCGAATCTTAGCTAGGTGGAGTCCGGGGATCGAACCAGCAACCTTCCTGTTGCCGGACAACCGCTCTTACCTCCTGAGCTACTGCCGCCCCCACATGAAGTCAAATGTGCAATTATGATGCAATCAGTATGATGATGATGATGCTAATCTAATGGTCTCGAGGTAGCCATAAAAACATTGCCGTTGCAGTCCTAACTTTGTCTCAGTAAAATGTGTGATTATACCCAATCAGTAGATAACACTCATCCAAGGGCCTTCAGGATGATTGAGGATTTTAATAGTTAGTCTAACGTAGATCACAATATAAATGGAGATTTGAACTGTAAAGAGCAGCTTTAAATTCATTGAATTGATAATCAAATGAATACAATTCAGCCATACTGTGTGTAGCTCCCCTTGATTTTCAACAGAACAATTTTGCGCCCCAACTTTGAAGTATAACTAGGAGGCGCCCATGGTCATGGTAAGGTCCTGATTTAAGATACTCATTGCCTACTTTTTATTGTTGTTCCAAACAATGTCCCCCCCAGCACTGATTTATTTAGATCTTTGACTCGGCTACAGTGACATTCAGATACCAACGGGTCATTTGCTTCTTTGGATTGACTTCCTGTGCTTGGTTGCTGATTCACTCTTTATGACCCGTTCGTGGGACTGTGTGTGTGTGTGTGTGTGTGTGTGTGCGTGCGTTTGTATACAGTGAGACTATACAAACTGATTGTTACATGATGTACAATAATGACCGTTGGTGGTCTCAATCGATTTCAGAGGAGCCAACTTTGATTGGTTGTTTTTTTTTAAGTTGGGTTCTTGTCGTGTTGTTCTTGTCGTGATTAACTCTCTTCATGTTAGTTCAAACGGATGTGTGACCGTCTATCCACAAACCACCAACCTCCCTAACCACCACCACCAAGTTATATATATATATATATATATACACAGTATATATACAACACACACACACACACACTGATATTGCACTGGGAGCAGTTTTTCGTCTGTCAGTGATATATGGGCTCTGTACTTGAAGCAGAAAATGTGGTTTGGGCAAAAGCCTTTTGTCAGGAAGCGAGTGTGAAATGAGAAAGTCGGTTAAGTTCAGGGGAGATTGATACGTTGAGTCTTTGTATCTCGACACGTTCTCATAACTTCGGTTAAAATGTTAATTCCACGCTTCTTGGGGACCGCGCCCACCTGTCCCTGAACCTCTCTGTCTGTCTCTCTCTGTCTGTCTCTGTCTCTCTGTCTGTCTGTCTCTGTCTCTCTCTCTCTGGCTCTGGCTCTGTCTGTCTGTCTGTCTGTCTGTCTGTCTCTCTCTCTGTGTCTCTGTCTGTCTGTCTGTCTGTCGGTCTCTCTCTCTGTCTCTCTCTCTGTCTCTCTCTGCTCTCTGTCTCTCGCTTCTGTGCTCTGTGTCTCTGTCTGTCTGTCTGTCTGTATCTCTCTGTCTCTGTCTCTGTCTGCCTCTGTGTCTCTGTCTGTCCCTGTCCCTCTCTGCTCTGTCTGTCTCTCTTCTCGTCTGTCTCTCTCTCTGTGTCTCTGTCTGTCTCTGTCTCTCTCTCTCTGTTCTCTGTCTGCCTCTGTCTCTCTGTCTTCTGTCTGTCTCTCTCTCTCTCTCTGTTCTGTCTCTCTCTGTCTCTCTGTCTCTCTCTCTGTGTCTCTCTCTGTCTCTGTCTCTCTGGCGCTCTGGCTCTGTCTCTGTCTGCTGGCTCGCTCTCTCTGTCTGTCTCTATGTCTCTTGTCTGTCTCTGTCTCTCTCTTCTCTCTCTCTGTGTCTGTCTCTTTTTATCTCTCTCTCTCAATTTCAATTCAATTCAATTTAAAGGCATGGGAAACGTACATTTACATTGCCAAAGCGAGTGGTCAATAAAAACAAAAACAACACAAATCTAATTTACAATTGTCGATTTACAAATGTACAATTGCAGATATTCTATAACAAAGAAATATGTGTCTGTCTCTCTGTCTCTCTGTCTCTCTGCCAAGGAGAGAGGTAAATGTAGATGAGTCACTTCTTTCTACTCAGCCATTTTCCAGACTCTTTCTTATGTCACATTACGTATGATGTCACATGATCCCCTTTAGTCTCGCCGTTTATACATCTCATATGTTCTATATATACAGTTGTCGTCAAAAGTTTCCATACACTTGTAAAGAACATGTATGTCATGGCAGTCCAGAGTTTCCAATCATTTCTACAACTCTTATTTTTCTGTGATAGAGTGATTGGAGCACATACTTCTTTGTCACAAAAAACATTCATGAAGTTTGGTTCTTTTATGAATTTGTTATGGGTCTACTGAAAATGTGACCAAATCTGCTGGGTCAAAAATATACATACAGCAACATGAATGATCAATTTAGGTGATGTAGAAAGTTGTGTCAATCAAATTAGCTTTGTGGCCTCTTAACTTCTTGTGAGTGATTCTGATTGACTACAGCTGGTGACTTCTGAGTCCATTTAAATATGACTCATTTGATACAATCATTAGACTCAGACACAAACACTACAATGGGAAAGTCAAAGGTCAGCTCAGCATGGATCTACAAAAATTGAGCTCTTTGGCCACAATGACCAGAGATATGTTTGGAGGAGAGAAGGTGAGGCCTTTAACCCCAAGAACACCATGCCTACCGTCAAGCATGGTGGTGGTAGTATTATGCTCTGGGCCTGTTTTGCTGCCAATGGAACTGGTGCTTTACAGAAAGTAAATGGAATAATGAAGAAGGAGGATTACCTCCAAATTCTTCAGGAGAACCTAAAATCATCAGCCAGAAGGTTGGGTCTTGGGCGCAGTTGGGTGTTCCAACAGGACAATGACCCCAAACACATATCAAAAGTGGTAAAGGAATGGCTAAATCAGGCTAGAATTAAGGTTTAGAATGGCCTTCCCAAAGTCCTGACTTAAACCCCATCGAGAACATGTGGACAGTGCTGAAGAAACAAGTCCATGTCAGAAAGCCAACACATTTAGCTGAACTGCACCGATTCTGTCAAGAGGAGTGGTCAAAAAGAAGCTTGCTAGAAGCTTAATTGAGGTGAAAATGGCCAAGGGACATGAAACCAAATATTAGCATTGCTGTATGTATATTTTTGACCCAGCAGATTTGGTCACATTTTCAGTAGACCCATAATAAATTCATAAAAGAACCAAACTTCATGAATGTTTTTTGTGACAAAGAAGTATGTGCTCCAATCACTCTATCACAGAAAAATAAGAGTTGTAGAAATGATTGGAAACTCTGGACTGCCATGACATACATGTTCTTTACAAGTGTATGGAAACTTTTGACCACAACTGTGTATGTATATATATATCTATATATATATATATATATATTCATACAGTATATTTATACGTTCAGTCTCTCTTTGGTTGCTTACAGTCCACAAAAAACGAGACAAAATGTGATGGATGCTTTCTCTCCCTTTTCACCCATTCTCTCTCTCTCTCTCTCTCTCTCTCTCTCTCTCTCGTTCTCTCTCTCTCACCCACAGGCTCCTGTTATCCTCGTCGTCCTGACAAGCAGCACAGGATTATGGCGAGAGACCGTCCTTTACTCGGGGCAGTCGGAAGTATGTAATCTGATTTTCTTTTGGAGATTACGAGAGAGAGAGAGAGAGAGAGAGAGAGAGAGAGAGAATTGTGGAATCCCAAATATGGTCATGCTGTTACAGGCAGGAAGTGACAGGGTAGGCTTGGGATGTAGTCATTTGTGGGGATCAGAATAGCTACTTTAGACAATTTATTTCTTTATTTTAGATATAATGTGGGTGCTTCTTCGTGGTGCCTTTCCAGAACGTTCTTCTCGGTGTCTCTTACGTATGAGTAGGAGGTTTAGCTTGTGTTCGGGAGGAAGGCAGGAATATTCGAGAATGATTCGGAGGAGGCCCCATCGCGGCAGCAGTTCACCGGTTGGTTCCTAGGGGGCGGTGATGTATAGTCACGCAACCTGCAGTGCCGACCCCCCCGCCAAACTCCCCCAGCCTCGCCTCGTGAGCCTCTCCTCTCCTCCCACGTTAAAACACAATCGCCGTAATGATTGCACGTCACCGCGAGGGATGAGTTGTCATTCATTTCAACAAACAACAAACTCATGGAGGTAGTTGCCTTTTTATGGAATGTTGTTTTACTATTTTGATGGATGCCTAGTTGCTCCGACCCGTGTGTGCGTGTGTGTGTGTGTGTGTGTGTGTGTGTGTGTGTGTGTGTGTGTGTGTGTCCTCAAAGTCGGTGTGACATGGGTCACGCGGGTCAGCTGTTGCATGAGTCAGTCGGTTCCAAACAACAATCAATCAGTCTTTTAATTTCATTTTTAGTCTCATGTTGATTGACTTGTCGGCACCTTTATGACAAACACATAAAGACAAACACATAGAGCTCACCTTACCTAGCCTTTCGAAAAAAACACGTTAATGCAAACGTTCCTTCCCGTGTTCTCGTGGTAAAGTGGAGGATGAGGCACACACACACACACACACACACACACACACTTCAGCCACAAACCCGTCAACGAAGGACGTGGCAATATGGCCGCCGCCGCCGCCGCCGCCGCCGCCACCGTCGCCTGGCTACAGAGACGATTGGATTGTTGCTCCACTTTCTCCATGCCCATCCCTCCGTGTTGTGATAAGCATACAGTAGCTTTCATGCAGCCCCCTTACTGCACACACACACACACACACACACACACATCTTGGCGCGTGTCGCTTAACGTCGCCCCCCGTCTCCCTGGAAACCTGGTTTTCCGTGTGGAAAACAGAAAGTCTGTCGAGTGCCAGTGGTAAAGAAATAAATGCATAATGTATATTTAGATGTTGTGGAGAGAGAGAGAGGGAGAGATAGAAAGAGACAAACAGAGAGAGAGAGACAAAGAGAGACAGAGACAGACAAAGACAGGAGAGACAGAGCGAGAGAGAGAGACAGACAGACAGACAAACACAGAGAGAGAGAGACAGAGAGAGACAGAGGGACAGACAGAGAGAGAGAGAGAGAGAGAGAGAGAGAGGAGAAGCATGGCTGCAAATGCTTATGAAGTATGGAGGCTTAGCAGCATTTAGAGCATTTAGGATTAGCCCTGCTCTGCCTCGGGCGTCCCTCTCTCTCTCTCTCTCTCTCTCTCTCTCTCTCATGTCTGACTGTGTGGTCCCCCTTTCTCTCTCCGCACATCTCCCTCCCGTCTCGCTGGGACGGTGTGTGTTAGGTTAGCCCTAATGTGTGTGTGTGTGTGTCTTGTCTTGTCTTGATGTACGTGCAGACAACAGAGAGCATTTAAATGTTGTTTGCTGTGAATACTGTTTTATTATTGTTCCTTTGTCTTTTGCGTTAAAGGTTAATATGTCGGGGGTGCATTGCGGGCCCAGAGAGAGAGAGAGAGAGAGAGAGAGAGAGAGAGAGAGAGAGAGGAGAGAGAGAGAGAGAGAGAGAGAGAGAGAGAGAGAGAGAGAGAGAGAGAGAGAGAGAGAGAGAGAGAGAGAGAGAGAGAGAGAGAGAGAGAGAGAGAGAGAGAGAGAGAGAGAGAGAGAGAGAGAGAGAGAGAGAGAGAGAGAGAGAGAGCGCATCTAGTCATGTGTTGATGTCGTTGCATGTTAACCACGCGACGGGGAAGCGTACGACTGACGTGTGTGTGTGTGTGTGTGTGTGTCGTCCACAATGGTTACAGTTTTTGTGACATTGAATTATTTGCATAATCTCCAGGCCACACAACGAAACGCCATCGTTTTTATTTCACTGTAACCCCGATATTAGTTTGACAACGGGCGTGTGTCGGGTTGTGTTGCTCGCCGGCACCATCATTTTAAATCCAGGAGTTGTCAGGATTACACTTTTTACGAGTGGAGGGTTTGAACAGGGGGGGGGAGAGAGTAGTGGGAGAGGGTTTGCAGGAGTCAACTCCTCTCTCCTCCTCTTCCTCCTCCTCCTCTTCCTCTCTCTCCGTACTCTGAATGCGGGCCGAAACCCGGAGCAAAAAAAAGTACAAGCTAATGCCCCGGGAGCTCAGCGAACACACGGGGCCCCGCGCACAGCTGGGCGCCTGCGATTGTCGTGTTTTATGCTAAGGGGATGATTCACCTTACCGCTGATACCTGTTTATTATGCAGCCTTTTTTTGGACGTAGTGTAGTGTTGTCGTACGACTACCAGGGTATAATCCCCCCCCCCCCACCCCCCTCCCACCCCCAGCCGTCACCTCATTTACATGTGTGTGTGTGTGTGTGTGTGTGTGTGTGTGTGTTTGGGGGGTTAGGGGGGCGGGCACACAGGCTTTTGTCGCCGTATAGTAAAGATGGCGTTTGAGTGACATTGTGCAGGCAGATGTGCTCACAAGTCTCTGCGTTCAGATTTCAGCTTCCGAGCCGCGCTACTCGTGTGTGTGTGTGTGTGTGTGTGTGTGTGTGTGTGTGTGTGTGCGTCATTGCGTTTGTTAAAGCGTTGTGTGTGTTGTTGAAGTGAGCTGTTTATACCACGCTTTCCCTTTTTATATGCTTCCCATCGTCTTTTTTTTTATACTGTAATGTTTGTAATGTGTTTTTATCTTGCGCTGTAATCAGGGTGTTTTCCTCTCAATGGCCCTCCCTGTGTAAATAAAGGTTTGCGTATGAATATTGAATATCAGTTTTTATTTTTTACGGTGGCCTGATGCGCGCCGATTGCTGAACCAAAACAGTATTATTTCGAGATGTGTGTGTGTGTGTGTGTGTGTGTGTGGCGCGCAAAAATCCCATTTGCGTGCTCCTCGCCCTCTCAATTGCAGGAGGAGCCGAGTAATCACGTGCATCATAAAAGCGGTGAAAACGACAATGTTTTCACGAAGCCTCTTTTAACGTTATATTTAATTTAGACTTCCCTGTAATGTTCTCCGCCGGCTGCAGCCCCCCCGGATAATGGCTTTTATTTATTTCTCCTGTACGGTACACTTGATGTGCACGTGTGTGTTTTGTGCATTGAATAAAAGCCAGTTATTTATGTTTCCGTATCATTATTATTATTATTATTATTATTTGTGGGCATTGGATTACATGCTCTGTGACGTCTAATGACTATTCCATGTGTCCACTTGTGTACCCGGGCTCACGTTATAAATGTTTTCTGTTCTGATTTGCACGTTTGCAATCAGTTTTTTGTTGTCTGTTTGTCTGTTTGTCTGTTTGTTGGTGGATTATCTTGGAGGGTTGTGTGTTCTTGGTTGTTGTCTTGGTTTGGATTATTTTACACTCCGCTTTAAAGATTATCAAACGGCAACAGGCGATGTTTCTCTGCACTTGTCTCTTCAAATATACAAATGAAAATGAAAATGGGGCCAGGGTTGTGGTGGGGATAGAAGGGTGGAGATAGAAGGGTGGTGAGGATTGTGGGTGGGGTTGGATGAGTGTGGGTGGGGTTGGAAAGCGGGGTGGGGTGGGGTGGGGGGGGGGGGGGGGGTAAGTCATCAGTTGATACATGAAATGATGAGGGTGAGGGGGACGGGAAGAAGTCCCATTATCTTGTCCTGTGCATTGTAATTATCGCCCCCTGCTCTTTCTGCACCGCCGCGCGTGTCTCCCCCCTCCTCACCCGCCTCCCTCCCCTCCCTCCCTCCCCCCTCCACCCGCCATTGTAATCGTGATTGACTGGCCCCCGTGAGTTCGGAGGGAAAAAGTCATCAGACGCACACATCTCACGTCAGGAAGCCCTCCGCCATCTGATCTCATCCTCGCTCCTCTCCGTCTTCTCCTTCACGCCGTCGCCGCCGCCGCCATCGTCGCCGCCGCCTTCTCGCTCCTCCGCTGATCTGTTTCTTTCCTTCTTTCGTGTTTCCTTTCTTTCGTTCTCGCTGTGGTTCATTCTTTCTTCCATTGGTTTATTTGTCTTTCTTTCTTTCGTTCTTTATCTCTTCGGTTCATTCTTTCTTCCATTCGTTTGTTTATCTTTTGTTCTTTCTTTCCATCTTTATTCATTTTGTTCTTTCGTTCTTTCTCTCTTCGGTTCATTCTTTCTTCCATTGGTTTGTTTATCTCTTTTGTTCTTCATTGCAATCTTTATTTCGTTCATTCTTTCGTTCTTTCGTTCTTTCTCTCTTCGGTTCATTCTTTCTTCCATTCGTTTGTTTGTCTTTTGTTCTTTCTTTCTTTCTTTCGTTCTTTCTCTCTTCGGTTCATTCTTTCTTCCATTCGTTTGTTTATCTTTTGTTCTTTCTTTCCATCTTTATTCATTTTGTTCTTTCGTTCTTTCTCTCTCGTTCATTCTTTCTTCCATTCGTTTGTTTATCTCTTTTGTTCTTTCTTTCAATCTATTTCGTTCATTCAAATCTTTTGTTCTCTTTCGTTCTCCTCCGTTCTTCTGTCTTTCATTCTCCTATTTCTTCCGTTCTTTCGCTCTCTCTTTTTCTTTCATTCTCTTTATTTATTATGTTCTTTTATTCTTTTTTGTATCTGTGTGTGTGTATGTGTTGTCTCGCAGGCTGGGGCGGGTGGCGGTGGGGAGTGTTGGCGGCAACCACATGACAGGATCAACATGTAAGAAAGAATGGACATGGAGAATACATGCATGGAGGATCGACGGTTGGTGGTGGCGGCGGGCGGGTGGGTGGGGGGGGCCTCGGTGTCTCCGTGATGCCGCCGCGCACGGTTCAATATAATTACAGTTTATGTTCACTTTCACGCGTGGCCGGGCTGATGGCTAACGCGAGCCCGGGCCGCCGTAAGGATCTGTGACTTTGAGACGGGGGACACGGACGCACGCCTCGGTACGCCATAGCACACGCAGGCTTAGGCTCCTCCCCCCGATATGCTCCGCCGTCTCCTTGCGGTGTCCACAACTATGCCTCGTTTTTTCAGAAACGTTCTTCGGAAATCTAGTCTATCTGATATTACAGTCCTGCACATGGACACTTTTAATACATTTTTGCACCAACAGCCAGAGCATTGCTACTTTACCTGTCACTTTTTACTTGACCTTACTAGGTCCTATATTACTAATTGTTGGTGGAAATGTATGTTTAATTTGAATTATGTTTAATTGGTGTTTATAAGAATACTGTGAGGAGAAAACTTTTTACTGTACTCACTAGGTACCATTACTAATTGTGTAGAGTTGTTCAGAATGTATGTTTAGAAGAATACTGCAGGAGTGAACCGGGAGTGAGCATTCCATTGTACTTGTTACATATGGAAATAAAGAGATAAATAAATATCAATACAAAAATAATCTGTTGCTTCACCGTGCGCTCCGTTTTTGAGGCTTCGTTTTCATGTCTGCACGTTTTTCTTCTCTGGGAAATATTTGTGTGTGTGTGTGTGTGTGTGCGCGTGTATGTGTGTGTGTGTGTGCGTGCTGGATGCTCGGGGCCGTAGCTAGCTAGACGGAGGCGGGGCCCCTCGGCAGGCATGAGTGATCCACCTTGTCAGCGAGGGGGAGATCATAGGACCCCTGAGAGGGGCCATCGATTGAGCTGCCCACCACCGCCGCCGTCCAGGAACGGATTGGATTTATTCCACTATGGATGGGACTCACCACTCTCACGCGATTGGTGTGTTTGTGTTTGGGTCTGTGTGTGTGTGTGTCTGTGTCTGTCTGTGTGTGTGTGTCTGTGTGTCTGTGTGTATGTGTGTGTGTCTGTGTGTGTGTGTGTGTGTGTGTGTGTGTGTGTACATGCACACAGATGGACAGACACGCAATCCCAGGCTTACACACAGCCCGCGAGGCTGTCTTTTGTACAGTAGTCACTTTAAAAAGTCATGCAGGCGCATGCACCACACACACACACACACACACACACACACACGCACAGACACACACACACACAAAACACACACCCATCCTAAAACTCGTGTGTGTGTGTTGTGTGTGTGTGTGTGACATTCAGCAGACAGATGGGACGTCTCCGATCAAAGGCGATGATGTATTGTCAGGAGTAGCATGGCGGTGGGAAATATGAAAAATATATATTTTTGATAAATATTGTGACTGTCGCTTGGCATCCATCTTCAGAGGTGAAAGATGAGAATCTTCAAAAAGAAAAAAGGGGGGAAAAAAAACAAAACCCCGCCCCGCCAAGTACAGGATGTCCTTTTGATGCGGGAAAAATCTGGGAACGCGTCGACTATCTCGGAATATTCTCGCGGCGACGGATCGTTCGTTCTTTCTCGCCGCGCACGGCAAATATTTAGCAAATCATCATCCCGACAGTCGCCACACTCCCGGAAGCCATTTGGGGCGTCTCTCCGGGGGCCATTTCCATGACACTGGGTAAACAGATCGAGAGATCCGAACGCTCGATTTAAGCGTCCGCTTTGCCCGCCGCTCGCCTCCTCGACACGTTTTTAAACGGCCGATGCATCACCAATAATGTACTACCCCAAAGATCAGCATAGTTAAAGAGAGAACTAATTAGGCTAATCTGCTTTTTCGCCAGAAGGTTTACCTATAATGGTTACCATCTATCCATGGGTAATGTTTCTGAGATCACTTGCCGAAGATCCATCTTCCCCCGAGCCTCAGGGCTGTGTGTGTGTGTGTGTGTGTGTGTGTTCGAGAGTGTGTGTGGTGTGTGTGTGTGTCGACGTTGGTGTGTGTGTGGTGTTGTTTTGTGTGTTTCTCGAGAATGGGGGCATAAACGTATAATGTGATGACAGTTTGGGCGGTTCGTTCCGCAGACACAAACGATTAACGCCGACGTCGGGGCGTTAGCGGGGCGAGCGGCACTGTACTTCGCGTCTCCAGGAAAGTTAATCGTCCATTGACCAAAAGACTGCGTCAACTCTCCGGCTGTTGGGTCCAGTCTCTCTCTCTCGTCTCTCTCTCTTCGCCTCCTCTCTCTCTCTCTCTCTCTTCTCTTTCTTCTCTCTCCTCACTCTCCCTCACCCACATCTCTCTTTGTGCGCTTCCTCTCTCTTCCCTACTGCTCTCTCTACTCCCACCCTCTCTGTCTGCTCTCTCTCCTCTCGTTCTCTCTCTTCTCTCTCTCTCTCCTCACCTCAACCCACTCTCTTTGTGGCTCGTTCTCTCTCTCTACTTCACTCCTCACCCCCTTTCTCTCTCTCTCTCCTCCTCTTCTCCTCCTCTCTCTCTCCTCCCTGATCCATTTGACTTGTCGCGCAGACAAAGCAGAGTGTCTCATAGCATCTCATATATCTGCTGCTGCTGGGTGATCTCCACCGTGAGCGGGTGGGTGGTGGGTTGTTTGTTGTGTGGGGGGGGGGGGGGGTGCAGATGGCGGCGATCAGATGCGCGGCCTCCGGTTCAGAACCTCCGCCGCCCCCCGCTAATGAGGCCGCCCGCCCGCAGCATCTGCGCGGTCTTCGCGGTCACCTCGGGCGAACGCCAGCGTCACGCGCGCCGTCTGGGAGAGTGGGGGTGGTGGGGGGGTAGAGGAGGGGGGGGGCGGTGGTGACCGAAGTCACCGCCGCCACTGGTGCCTCCAGGGCCCGACATCAACTCAACGATTCAATCATAACGACGACGTCATCATCGGGAGGTCTTTTACTTTTTGCCCGTGATCCGCGAAGGAAAAAAAAATCATTGAATGCGCGCAATGGTAAATGGATTGCATTTATATATCGCTTTTATCGCCGCGCACGGCAAATATTTAGCAAATCATCATCCCGACAGTCGCCACACTCCCGGAAGCCATTTGGGGCGTCTCTCCGGGGGCCATTTCCATGACACTGGGTAAACAGATCGAGAGATCCGAACGCTCGATTTAAGCGTCCGCTTTGCCCGCCGCTCGCCTCCTCGACACGTTTTTAAACGGCCGATGCATCACCAATAATGTACTACCCCAAAGATCAGCATAGTTAAAGAGAGAACTAATTAGGCTAATCTGCTTTTTCGCCAGAAGGTTTACCTATAATGGTTACCATCTATCCATGGGTAATGTTTCTGAGATCACTTGCCGAAGATCCATCTTCCCCCGAGCCTCAGGGCTGTGTGTGTGCGTGTGTGTGTGAGTGTGTGTTCGCGCTCGTGTGTGTGTGTGTGTGTGTGTGTGTGTGTGTGTGTGTGTTGAGTGCGTGTCTTGTGTGTGTGTGTGTGTGTGATGTGTGTGTGTGTGTGTGTGTGTGTGCGTGATGTGTGTGTGTGTGTGGGGGGGGGGGCGTGGTTGCAATAGTCAGTCTCTTCTCTCTTCCACAATCATTCAACCTGCAAGACAAGTCGCAGCCCCGGCCGTTCCAAAATCAGTGTCACAACTTCCCACGCTCCCTCCTCAGAAGGACGCATTTCCTGCGGGTTGCTTGTTGTTGTTGCTGTCAACAGTATAATGCGATTAACTCAATCAATACTCGAGTTCCAGATTGAGCAGAGAAAGTCAATAAGGGGCTTCTGGTCCGTGTTTCATTAGTTTGCATAAATATGGCGGCGCTATGTAGTATGCTTCGGATGACAGTGTTTTTCGGATGGTAGTTTTTTTGCTACCCGGGTCAAAATATTCCCGCAGACACCAAGAACAGCGATACGTTTACTCCGCGAGCACGGGGTCGGGTTAGCGGGGGCGGGAGCCGGCCACTAATACTCGCGTGATAATCTCCAAAAGTTATAATGCGTATGAAACAAGTCGATCTGGTGAAGCCAATATAGCATCCACCGGTCACCTCTCTCTCTACCTCTCTCTGCTACCTCTCTCCTCTCTTCTCTCCTTTTTCTCCCTCCTCTCTCCTCTTCTCTCTCTCTCTCTCTCCTCCCTTCCCCTCTCTCTTCTTTTCTCTCTCTCTCTCTCTCTCCTTCCTCTCTCTCTCCCTCTCTGTCTCCCTCTCCCTCGTTCTTTCTCTCTCTCTCTCTCTCTCTCTCTCTCTCTCTCTCCTCCCTCTCTCTCTCTCCCCATCTCTCTCTCTTGTTCTCTCTCTCCCAGACGAACGTCAAAACATTCGTCTCAGAGACTTCCGGGGGTGTTAATGACAGGGGGGCTACAAACGCTCGTCAGGGAAGGGCAAATGGTTACCTTACTGTCGGAGCGCCGTTTCGAGGTGCATCGCGCCGCATGCCAAGTTTGACTGAAATTAGCATTCAAATATGCGTCGCGCTCTGTGTGTGTGTGTGTGTGTGTGTGTGTGTGTGTGTGTGTGTGTGTGTGTGTGTGTGTGTGTGTGTGTGTGTGTGTGTGTGAGAGCCACCCACTTATCTCTTCCGCTGTCAAGAGAGGTGAAGGTGATTCTCAGTTGAGTTGCCTTCCCCGTCTCGTCTTCGTCGACTGTGAAGGCTCACGGCTCGCCAGATCGGCCCGGTCAGCCCCGGATCCCCTTTCTAATTACGGCCGCCGATTAGGACGGATGACGGACAGATACTGTTTTTTTACATTTGTGTTAATGGATGAATTCATAGTATTCCTCTTCAAGGTACTTTATGTAAGAATCAGAAGTGCATTGAGACAATAACAATCAAATACGAATGTTAATTCTAATCATAACTAAACCTTGTACACATTTATAAAAGCTATGAAATATCTATATATTTTGACTTAAGTCCAAGGCGGCCAAGAACTAATAGTAACTAAGAGGTGTACTCATAAAATCACGAATACATATGTGAAATGATTGCTCTACACATCACACACAGGCGGACACTTACATCCTTCACCGCAACACACCCGTACGCGCGGAGCAGCGAGCGTGGATGGCTGAGCGACATCCACATGTTTTGGTTGGTGGGGGGGGGCACACACACACACGGAACAGCGTATCGACGAGAGGGGGTGCAAGATGCGACTCCATCCCATTACACCTCCATCCCACCTCCAGAAAACACACGCACACATGCACACACACACACACACACACACACACACATGCTCAGATCCTGGAAGCAAGCTTCATGACATAAATCCTGGAAACAGGCTTTTTGAGGCAATTTTCTATCCACACAGAAAGTGAAGGGGCTTGGGGGGTGTGTGCTTTGTGTGTGTGTGTGTGTGTGTGTCTGTGTGTGTCTGTGTCTGTGTCTGTGTCTGTGTGTGTCTGTGTCTGTGTCTGTGTGTGTGTGTGTGTGTGTGTGTGTGTGTGTCTGTGTGTGTCTGTGTCTGTGTGTGTGTGTGTGTCTGTGTGTGTGTGTGTGTGTGTGTGTGTGTGTGTCTGTGTGTGTGTGTCTGTGTTTCTGTCTGTCTGTCTTTCTGTCTGTCTGTGTCTGTCTGTCTGTGTCTGTCTGTCTGTGTCTGTCTGTCTGTGTCTGTCTGTCTGTCTGTCTTTCTGTCCTGTCGCAGCATCTGCGCGGTCTTCGCGGTCACCTCGGGCGAACGCCAGCGTCACGCGCGCCGTCTGGGAGAGTGGGGGTGGTGGGGGGGTAGAGGAGGGGGGGGGCGGTGGTGACCGAAGTCACCGCCGCCACTGGTGCCTCCAGGGCCCGACATCAACTCAACGATTCAATCATAACGACGACGTCATCATCGGGAGGTCTTTTACTTTTTGCCCGTGATCCGCGAAGGAAAAAAAAATCATTGAATGCGCGCAATGGTAAATGGATTGCATTTATATATCGCTTTTATCCAAAGCTCTTTACAGTATCGCCTCACATTCATCCATTCATACACCGACGGCGGTGCCAACCATGCAAGGTAACAACCAACACGTCAGGAGCAGTTAGGGTTAGGTGGTGTCTTGCTCAGGGACACCTCCTCACTTAGCTAGGAGGCGGAGCCCGGGGATCGAACCAGCGACCTTCCTGTTGCTAGACAACCGCTCTTATTACCTCCTGAGCTACTGCCGCCGCATTCAACCGCTAAAACCGTTGACTCTTTGCAAGTCGCTTTGGATAAAAGCGTCTGCCAAATGCCCTAAATGTTAACAGTAGAAAGGGCTTACGCCTCTCACGCCAGCGATAAGACGAGACCACAGATTACTAACAATTCCCCGACACTCGCCCCGGTTTGTGGGCCACTTTGAGAGGTGCAGACAATAACCTGAGGGCCCTCGGACGGTGCGGGGGGGCGGGATGGGGGGGGGGGGCTGCGCACAACACCATAAGTGGCTGCAGTCAGGGGCCCCATCTTTTTAGATTTAGCCATTTAGCACAGCGTGGAACCCTGCAGCGACAAAGAACCGCAAAATTAAAGGCGGCAATGTACTGAGAGTTGTACTCGCCTCTGAAGTAATGGACATCTCCAAAAGATCTTCACTTTGTGAAGATCTCTTTTGTTTAATCTTTTGATTTGTTTAATCATCACGGCGTGTGATTATAGGCGTCCGTGAGAGCCCTGCTGATTCAGGCCCACTCGTACAGCACTGAGGAAACTCCCCGTAGCCTCAGTTCAGTCAGATAAGATGCCAAAAAGAAACCATAACCGACGTTACTTTGCGGAATCTAAAATATATAGATTTTAGATGACGCATATTATAATCGGAATAAGTCATTTTATTTGTTAATTAGTCTATCTGTGCGCATGGATTTAGTGTTAAGTTGAAAACTCATAAATTGTTAAGTGGGGTCAATTACGCCAAGAACTGGATTATTTAAGGGGGCCTTATATGAACAAATAATATACAAATATTATTGCTCTATTCATACAGCTTAATCTCCAGGTTCGTAAATCCAAACCAATGTTGACACATCGAGAGAAATCCTGCCCTCCATCCTGACATCACAAAATGGCAGTATATCCAAATCTATTTAGTTAAAGGGGACATATGATGCCACCGGGTGTGAGCGTGATGAGCCATTGCGAGCCGTTTCACAATGTGCCATGTGACTACCGTCTAGTGACATCACAAGTGGGAATGTCCACCTAGATGTAATGCTGACTAGATCAGCCTACCAGCCTACCCAGTGGACTGTACCGACGGGTAAACTGATCTAGTCAGCATACATCTAGGTGGACATTCGGCTTCACATGAAACGGCTTGCAGTGGCTAATCACAGTCTTGGGATACCGAGAGATGAGTCATCTCTTCGGCAGGATTTGCGTTCATACCCGGGCGCCACTTTTGAGACTCTTTCATTTTGTAAGACGGTATATTTGTTTCTTTCTTCCTTCCCTCCTCCATCTTCCTGGTGTGTGTCCGAGTGTGTGTCCGAGTGTGTGTCCTAGTGTGTGTCCGAGTGTGTGTCCGAGTGTGTGTCCTGTCCTAGTGTGTGTCCTGCGTCGCCCCTTTTTTCCCATCCCTCCGTGTCTCCGGCGCCGCGCCACTTGTGTCACCGGGCACACCTGCTCCACGCAGCTGTCAATTACAAGCGGCGAGTCGCAGACTGGCACGCAATTAGGGCCCCCGCCTCATGCACTGGCCTCGCGCTCATAATGAGTTTCCCCAGTCATTGATCAAAGTCACCATCGCACTCCACCACCAGAGTTTCCCAATTAACTTTCACCAGCCACCACTTCCTCTCTCTCTTTTGTCCTCTCTCTCTCTTGTCCTCTCTCTCTCTCTCTCTCTCTCTCTCTCTCTCTCTCTCTCTCTCTTCCTCTCTCTTTCTCTCTCTCCCGCTCGAAAGATATCTTGCTGATGCGTCTGAGACTGTTGCTATTTATAAGCGGAAAAAAGGAAATCAGGGGGTTTTTTTTGATGGAGGGGGAGGGGAGGGGGTGGTGGTGGTGGTGGGGGGGGGATGTAATGATAAAAATGGAACGATAATAAAATGTAATTGTCATGGTGTGACTCTTTGTTAAGCAAACTTGGTGAAGGCACTTACAGTTGTTTTTTTTGGTTATGGGAGAGTTTCTTCTCGCTATTTTTGGAGGGCAGGATCCAGATTAGAATGACATCCAAGTGTGTTCCTATGGGGGAGCGATGTAGAGTTTGGATAACGGCTCGGCACTAGTTTAATGTTTAATGTGGATTTTCGGAGGCCTATTGACGATAGACATCAATACAATTTTTTTAAAGTAAGTACATCTTAACCATACCATCGCCGTTTGTTCGTAATTCACTCCGGACATGTTTCATTGGACGAGGCTTCTGCCAGTGGGATTAGCAGTCAACGCGCAGCCGCATATATAAATATATACTTCCTCGTGTCAGTGGGACTCATCAAAGTCGTCGTCGGGCATCGCCGTGGTGATTTAATATCGCCTGGACCCGGCGAGGGCGTCCGGGGTGTTCGTCTAGTTCTCGTTACGCGTCGAGACGTGACGCAGCTGACATCACCACCGCGTAGGAGACTAGATCTTAACCGCATGTGTGTGTGTGTGTGTTCAGGCAGGATCACTCCAGTGGTGTGGCAGAATGAGGAAGGGGGGGGTGTGTGTGTGTGTGTGTGTGTGTGTGTGTGTGTGTGTGTTGTGTGTGTGTGTGTGTGTGTGTGTGTGTGGTGTGTGTGTGTGTGTTGTGTGGTGTGTGTGGTGTGTGTGTGTGTGTGTGTGTGTGTGCATGTGTGTGTACAGTTGCTGGTGACACTTTTTGGGTAAAAAAGGTGGCTACTTTTAAACATCGAAAATATAAAAAATCTTCTGGTTTTTGGGTCATATTTCTGTCATATTTCTGCCTGCAGGATCATGAAGGATCCTCAGCACCCCAACAACAACCTTTTCCAACTTCTGCGGTCAAGCAAGCGCCTCCGCAGTCACGCCGCCAGAACAGAGAGACTAAAACCGAGTTTCTTTCCGCAGGCCATCAGGACTGTGAACTCTGACCTCACTAGGGCCCCCCCCACTGCCCACTCCCATGCAAATAACTTGATATAATTTTTTTTACATATGCCTACTTGTTTATATGTTTATAAGCCGTTTGCTGTTTATTTGCTCAAAAAAGTTGCTCTTTTGTGCTGTAAAGACGGTAAATAGTGTGGATTTTTGATTTTTTCCCTTCAATTGTGATATTTGTGATATTTGTATTGTTCTGTTGCACATTCCGCTGGCCCATTAAACATCTTAAATCTTGAAAATATAAAACATATTCAAATTTTTGGGTCATATTTCTGTTTGTTTTGTTTCCTACATAATGCCACATGTGTTCTTCCATAGTTTTGATGTCTTCAGTATTAATCTACAATGGAGAAAATAATAAAAATGAATAAAACCTTGAATGAGAAAGTGGTGTCCAAACTTTTGACTGGTACCGTATGTGTGTGAGGACACAATGGCAGTGTGTGTGTGTATAGATGGTGAGGATGACAGAGGGGTGTGTGAGAACGACAGGTGTGTGTGTGAGAGAGAGAGAGAGAGAGAGAGAGAGAGAGAGAGAGAGAGAGAGAGAGAGAGAGAGAGAGAGAGAGAGAGAGAGAGAGAGAGAGAGAGAGAGAAGAGAGAGAGAGAGAGAGAAGAGAGAGAGAGAGAGAGAGAGAGAGAGAGAGAAGAGAGCCAGCAGCCAGCCAAGCAGCCAGGTTGGTTGTGGCGAATGGAGGAGCAAGGAATGGAGCAGGCGTCGAGCGTGGGCTGTGTGTTCAAGCCCGCCAGGCCCCCGGTCCGGTCTGGCTGTGACTGACGAGCGGCGTAGTCGTCGTGGCTACCAGGTTGAATAGAGGGAGTTACGGTTGGCTGGCGGCCGCTACTGCTTCCGCCCCCCTTCCTCCCTTCCTCCTCTTCTCTCTTTCTCCCCATCCCCCCACCTCCCCCACATCCAGTAGAGGAGCAGTGGTGGCGTTCCATGGCATCTCTGCTCCATTTGAGGCGAGGAAATCTAATTAAAGTGGACAGGGGTTCATGAGGGAATATATGTGGAGGACGAGAGAGGGGGGGGGGGGGGCGAGCAGCCGGAGGGAGAGAGGAGAGAAGAGAGAGAGAGTGGGGGTGCGGGGGGCCCGGGAAAGGCGTTTCAAAATAAGGATAACACTCCTTGCCACGCCGCGGATGGGAATCTTGTGGCGAAAAGACGGTGTAATGAATTAATTAAAGAGTCCACGGCTCACTGGTGAAGTGAACTAGGTTGAGTAATGAGCAGCAGGAGCTGTGATAATGGAAATCCAAGTGATTCAAACTCCCCGAGCGCAGTGCATGAAATGGCGGGAAATGGCTGTGTGTGTGTGGCGTGCGCGTAGTGCGTAGTGGTGTGTAATGTGTGGGTGTGTCTAACTGCTGTCGGGGGGAAGCGGGGAGCAAGTGTGTATCTAACGAAGTGGTATCATTTTTGTTTGCCTAACCTCAGGTGATAACTCGAGAGCTCGCTTCCCCTGTGTCGATGGTTCGGCTTTTCTCGACCGTTAGAGAAGTCGCGCCGCGTCGTAAGACCGTGTAATGGCGTCGATTGGGGAAGAGAGAAATGAGCGTTCGGCCCTCACCTGTGACATTTTAACAAGCGATATCGACGATGTCATTCGTGGATCCATTGGACAAACGATAGTTAGCCGCGCAGCCCTGTAGAATAGAGGACTGAGAGAGACCCAACATTCATCGCGGCATGAAAATGGTTCGGTTCTATATATAGGACACGCACACACACACACACACACACACACACACACACATATACACACACACACACACACGGTGTCAGTCAATTCTTAACACTTCATTTCAATTTAGACCATCAATTCCAGTTTATTCTAGGGTAAAATGAATATGATTATGGGTTGTCAGCTCGGATATTTTGATGTGAAACGGAAAAACCCGCCTGTAGACTGGGGTACGCCGGCGGGGGACGGCGGCGGCGGCGAAAGTTCTTCTCATTTGCATACGTCTGCGAGTTAAAAACAAAGGATGACAATCTGGTCGTCAGTGACAGCCCCACGCTTCTGTGTGTGTGTGTGTGTGTGTGTGTGTGTGTGTGTGTGTGTGTGTGTGTGTGTGTGTGTGTGTGTGTGTGTGTTCTGGTCATCATCACATTGTGGGGACAACAATCTGTTTCCACAGTCCACGTCATGGGGACCTCTTGCGGAGTGGGGGACAAAATATCAGGTCACCATGAGGAAAAACCCTTTTAAAATGAATGCAGGAGTGATTCTGAATGTGTCTGTGTGGATTTTAGCATTGGCCCAAAACACATGTTTACCAGTCAGTGTGTGTGTGTGTTGTGTGTGTGTGTGTGTGGTGTGTGTGTGCGTGTGTGTGTGTGTGTGTCCGGCTGGTAATGCACTAACTGCTCCACACACACACATATTATAAAAAGAAACTCTGCACACCTTTGAATCAGGAGAGAAGCGTACCTTCCGCTCTGCAGTCCTAGGTTTGAATCCCGTGGAAAGCCTTGTCTTATGTCTAAGTTCTGTGAAGGGTGAAGTTATATACGCCCGGAGACCATGCCCAAGCAGGTGTCTCATTGGCACAGTGGACAGAGTTCTTACCTTCAGCTCTGCAGTCCTTGGTTCAAATCCCGTTGAAAGCCTTCTCTTATGTCTAAGTCCCGTGAACGGTGAAGTTAAATACGCCCGGAGATCATGCCAACAAAGGCGTCTTGGTGGTGTTGTGGTCTGCTCCAGCGGTTGGCGCCCTGGAGACTCAGGTTTGAGTTCAGTAATTTGCCGTATGTGTCTGACTCAAACCTGAGTCTCCAGAGGGCTAACCTCCAGCACAGACCGCAGCACCACCAAGACACCTACTTGGCCATGGTCTCCGGGCGCATTTAACTTTACCGTTCACAGGACTTAGACATAAGAGAATGCTTTCCACAGGATTTGAACACTGGAAAATCTCGATCTATCAGCAAAAGCTGATAGATCGAGATCGACAAAAAATGTATCGCAATCTCGATTCGAGATCGATTAATCGCCCAGCCCTAG